>CATIWQ010026217.1:0-12675 GCA_949673415.1 Euphorbia schlechtendalii
TTCTCTGTTTTCCTTAGTTCGTAGGGAAAATCTATATAATTGGACTCTCTCTAATCTTTCATACCTATATTTACTCATATTTCATTCTAACCCTCCTATCCAAAAATATCAATACATATTATTTTCTTTATCCTCTTTCCCTATTCGATCTTTAGAGCTAGTCCTTCCTTGTGGGATCGATATCTTTTAAAACTACATCGCAACTGTATACTTGCAGTTATCATCATTTTTCTATTTGATAAGGGGTATTGACAACACCTATATTTTTCATGAATAAGTTTTTGGCACTGTTGATATATAGCCAAACTCTTCATGTAAAAGTTATTAAACTTATCAGTGGAAAATTAGCGAACACCTCAGCTCGGCCCCTTTTAATACTTTGCTTGCATAATAAACTGAGTATTGCTCCAACCCCTCTTCCTTGATTAGTACATCCCCAATGGTCTCCACTCCACTGCTTATGTAGAGGTACAAGGTTTCACAATCCGTCGGCCTGCTAAGGAGAGGTGGGGAGGAGATTAAGGCCTTGAGATCTCCAAACACCTTCTCACACTCTCCAAGTAAAGTTCTTCGCACCCTTTAATGATTTGTAAAAGGGGAAGCACCTCCTGGCCGAACATGAGATGAACCTCCCTAACGTGTTAATCTTCCCATTGAGCTTCTGGACTTCATTTATATTCCTCGGTGAATTGAGGTACAGGATCATCTTTATCTTATCAAGGTTCGCCTTGATACCGCGCTGATATACGAGGAAACCCAAGAATTTACCCCCAGTGATCCCAAAAGCTCACTTTTTCTTGTTGAGTTTCAAGTTGTGCTGGTTCAGGGTTTTCAACACCAACTCCACATCCTTTGGTTACTCTGCCAGGGTCCGAATTTTAATGATCATGTCATCCACGTATAGTTCCACGGTTTACCCGATCAAATCTCCAAATATTTTTATGACTATCCGCTGGTAGGTTGCTCCTGCATTCTTAAGACCGAAGGGCATGACCTAGTAGCAATAGGTGCCCTCGTGGGTGATGAAGGATGTCTTCTCCACATTTGCCTTGGCAATGGGAATTTGGTTGTAGCCTGCTTAGGCATCCAAGGTAGAGTATGTGGTGAATCCAGCTGTGGAGTCTACTAACGAGTCAATGCTGGGGAGCGAGAAACAGTCCTTCGGACATGCTTGATTTAGATTGGTGAAATCTACGCACATGCGGAAGTCCCCGCTCTGCTTCTTAACCAACACCACGTTGGCAACCCACTCCGGATAGTGCACCTCTCTGATATGAACTACTCTTAACAAATGATCTACTTCGGCGGTTATGGCCTTCTGTTTCTCTGGGCCATGGTTTCGTTTCTTTTGCCTTATCGGGGTGAAGTCCGAGCTTATGTTTAATTCGTGCTCCATGAGCATAGGGTCAACCCCTGTCACATCCTCCGGCTACCACGTAAAAGCATGCATGTTCTTTATCAGTACTCTAGCTAGGTCTTCCTTATCTTCTCCTCCTAGGGTGCTTGCAAACCCTAAGCTCCTTCCCCTACGCTAGGACCAGGGTTTCTAACCTGTCAACGGCCTCAGCCTTCTCCTTCTCTTTAGCTTTAGGGGCAGGATCGGCCCTTAAGGATGCCATAAATGTCTCCCTTGCCACTCGTTGGCTCCCATAGGCTATTGCCAATCCTTTGTTGTATGGAATGAGCATGGCCAGGTACCTCAAAGAAATCACACCCTCTGAGTCAGAGATGGTCGGTCTTCCAATGATTAGGCTGTAGGCGAAGGACATGTCTATGACTAGAAATTCCACCTGACTCTTCCACCTAGGGTACGAGTCTCCCATTACCAGAGTTATCACTATAACAGACTGGCCGGCTAAACCTATGGCCGGCCCCTGGTCTATCCTCAACTTGTCGGGGTTGATCTGTAGAGCGTTGAAAGTGGCCAAGGTCATTAAATTGACTAAGCTCCCGGTATCCACCAAGAACCTCTTTACTAAGTAATGGTTGATGTCGACGTTGATAATGAGCGCGTCTAAATGTGGGGGAGGCTTTTTCATGTGCGTAAAAGAGAAGCTTGCGCCTGGGTCGGTGGCCGCATGGCTTCGTTCCTCTCCCCTTTTTCGCTTGGTGATTCCTCCCGCAATCACATGTATTATCCCTCTAGGTTCTAAGGGGTATGTTTGCCTCTCTCCTGCCTCTCTTGGCGAGGCTTCTCAATCTGTTTCTCCCTTGACCACTCTTGTGGGCGATCGAGTCGCCTCTGAATCTATTCCCTTCCTTACGGGGTGCTTGCCAAGAAATGGTTTAGTTTTCCGACCGCCGCTTTCTTATTCAATTCTATGGCCAGATGCCTGCATTCTTCTGTATCAAGGCCCCACGATTTATGAAATTCGCAGCACGTGCCGGGCTTTCCTGGTCGGCGCATCTTTGGGGGGTATTCAATGTTCTGGCCGCTCCGTTTGACCCAGTACAACACCTTCTTCTTACTTGCGCGCAGGGGTAAGAACTCTCGACTGACCTCCTTTCTTCTGAACTCTCCCCTTTGAGGGTGGTTAGCGCCATGCTGCCTTACCGGGCTCATGTTGCCCCTTTCGCCGTCTTGTCATGCTCTTTGCTTTTGATAGTTCCCCCATACTATCCACTATGTGCTTCTTGCATCATCAGGGCCAGGGACTTCGACCTCTTGATCAACAGCTCCTTTGATAAATCTGGTCATCTACAGTTGTTGGCTAAAGCATCAATAGCCACTTCTAGACCGCACCCCTTATCTCCAACGTTAGTTTGTTAAAGCGTTCTAGGAAGGAGGATAAGCTTTCCCCCCGTGTTCTGCCTGCACAGCTGTAGGTCCTGCACCGTCCTCTAGGGTGGGACGGAGGTAATGAAATACAGAATGAAGTCCTGAGCCATTTGTTTGAAGGATGTGATTGACCCAAACTTGAGTCCCTTGAACCAGTAATTGGCCGAACCATCTACTGTGGTTGGAAACAATTTGCACTTCATCGAGTCCGAAGCCACCGTTGATATCAAGGATCGGCTGAAATTCTTTATATTATTCATCGGATCCCCTTCCCCATTGTACATGCGCAACTTTGGGTATTTGAACTTCGGGTCAAATGGCACATGTTGGATTTCCCTAGAGAATGGTGATTCCGCACCCCCTATTTCCGGCAACACCGGATCTACCCCGACCTCAATCATGTATGCCTTCAGGTCCTTCATCATTTCCAGCTTCTGCTACCTCATTGCAGCTTCCATCTCTTCCTTCCTAACCGCCTCTTGGGCAACCCTGAAACACTCCTCCTAAGAACGGTCTGCTTCCTTTCTGATTCCTCGACGTACTCTGCTCCGGGTCTCTTTGATCCGGGCCTTTGCTCGGGTCGCCCGCTCCCTACATCCCTCTCCAATGGGGGTCTCTTGCTCCGTGGGTGGTATTCCGGGGTCTCGGTCTGCGCGACCCACTCCTCCTTTGAAGAACCTTGGCTCTCCCATTTACTATATTGGATTGAGCCCCATGGCCGATCCACCTACTGTTCCTCTTGAGCCACCTCTTTCCTAGGGCTTTGGGATCTAACGGGGCTACGAGGTATCTCCCATCTCCTCTTCGATCTCTCTCCACCTTACCTTTCCTTCGCCCTCTTTGTACGGGGGGCTTCCAGTTCCTGCCTACTATACACCAGTCGCCTCTTGTGGTTGTATGGGTTCCGGTTCTGCATAGCTGCTTCCAAGGCTCGAAACCTTCATTCACTAGCCTTGCGGGCCAGCTTCTCCTCATTGACGCTATCCTCCACGGTTGCCATTGTGAACATCAATTGTTTGGTGTACTTCGCCAAAGCCTGCTCCTTTGGAGTGGCATTGGGCAGGAGCCAGGCTTCTAAATCCCTCTCCATCTCCTCAGAGATCGAGATGTGAGTCATTATATTTCCCCGAACATCTTGGGATGGGGTGCGCTCTTTGGTTTCAATGGAGGCATTCTCCATCCGGCTATGACTTTCTACGAGGTGAAATGGTTTGTTTGATGTTTCGTTGAGATGATTTGGGATTCATGATGGAAAATTTGTTAGGAGAGTGTCCACGCTCATCGCACCAATGATGTTGCGTGACACGAAGTGACTTGGTGATTGAAGGTATGTCTTCCTGCAACCACAAACACGAGTTAGACAGGCTCGGTCGGGGTTCTGGCGAAACCTCTCCGACGCTCAAGTTAGTACAAGGGTGGCAGTGTGATTGCTAAATGAGTTCTGAGACTTAAAATTACGTACCCGAGCAACACTAGAAGAACTAGTATTTATAGCTATTCTAGATCATGGCATAACCGCTCCGATCATGCCAGGATTGTGTGCGGTAACCGCTACCATGATACGCCAACCGCTCTCATAGTGCTGTAACCGCCCTTATGCACTAATCCTATCATAACCGCAGGAGTTATTTATGGTGATCAAGCCTCTTGGGCTTTGTGTGGGCCTCATGGGATGCGGGCCGTGAGATGGGTTGTTATCAGACTATTACCATATTCAGAGACTATGGTAAGTAACAATAAGATAGTGCCAAAGGGTAATTACCAAAGTAATAAATTTGGTCTGTCAAACTGCAATAACCACACAACTATTGCCTTTCAGCTTCATCTACTTCAATGGAAACACATCGTCAATAAATCTTACAATCTTCATCACAACAAACAATAAAATTAGTGAAAATCTAGTAAGCAAATATTTGAATAGTTCATCGTCAATACATATGAAGATAAACAAGATATAGTTCGAATAGCATAATTCAATTTCATAAAATTAGTGAAAATCCAGTAAGCAATTAATTGAAACGTGATCAGAATCCTAGTAATTATTAGCATATCTATTCTAATACCTTGTACACAGTAATCAATAACAGTGAAATACTTGTCTATCATGTTGATTTCAAATGCAAAATGGAAAACTTAAACATCAGTAGTTCAATTAGGGAAAATTTTGAGATAGCATTTACTGATCTATTTTTGCTTCTTCAACACCTGCCATTGTCACAAAGCCAAAACCTCTACTCCTATCTGTCACTCGATCATGAATAACCTAAGCACAATACAAAAAATACTTAACAAAAAGTCAGATCCCGAAAATTGAAATGACAGAGTACAAGGAAAGAGAAATCCCCAAACCTTGACATTATCTATAAGCTCCAACCTTTTTTCAAGATCTCAACGAAACCAGAAATTAATCACGGTAAATCTCGCCAGAAAATTGCCAAAATCGCACCAAATCTCAACTAAAAACTCTTTGAAAACAAGGGAATTCTGATATGTTAACTGCCTAAACTCTAATTCTCTACTGGGAAGTCACAATCGAAATCAAAATTACACAATTAACGAATTAAAATGAAAGAAAAAAGAAGAGAAGAAGAAGGAAAGAAGGATTGAGTTCTGAAGAAGAGGAAGACCGTATTATCGAAAAAGATATTTTGAATAGTAACAGTTGCTTGCGCGGACAATTCATTGGTTTGTGTTAAAATTAGTTGAGTTCATCTTACATATCACTTAATATTCATGTTTATTTTCAATGTGAGATAAACCACATCTCCACTGGACCTAGATCAGTTGCCACTTGATAAACAATTCTTGACCTATCTTCTCAGAGGCTAAGGTCATCAATGGGTCTAGTATTTCTGCTAGCTTAAACACCACAGGACTTTAAACGTGATCCCAGAATCTTCTCGGCTGTCGGCCATTTTCTCGTTCTGATACCAAGTAGAGAATTCAAGGGCCGGAGAGTGTTGGGCTTATAGTTGGAGTGAACATACAAGTGAGGTTAAACCCATCAAACACAAAACCAATTGGCTTGTGTTAAAGCCTAATCTACACTTATATATCACTCAATATTCATATTTATTTCCAATATGAGATAAACTACATCTCCAACAGCTTGATTATATGATTAAGGCCGTAGGAAATCTCCAACCTCATTTCAAAAGGTGGGGTTGGAGATAAAATAAAGTGTCAATGACACTTCATTTTTAATTTCAAAACTTAAAGTTGTTAAAATGAACTTCATTTTTGAAATTACACCGTAGAAATTTCAAAAGTTAAAATAATATTTTTTGTCCTCTCTTTTCTTTTAATTTAAATAATTTTTTAAATTTAATTACTATATATATTTGTTTGTATGTAATAATTGTTGTACAATTTTGTAATATTATTTTTTTATAATTTTGATTCATATAAAATTTTATGTAGTTTAATTTTAATTATATGATGATGTTATGCGTATTAGTACTTTTCTTATAAAACTAATTATACTGTTTATTATAGGTATTATATGAATTTTATTGATGTTTTTATTAATTAATATAAAAATGATTTATAGAAAATGTTTATAAATTAGGTGGTAAAGTTAAAGGAATATATTAATGATAAAAAGTTATGTAGAAAGGAATAAAATAATAATATTATGAAGTGGAATTTAAAGTGAAGGGTTAAAGAATAAATACTGTAACAACTTTTAATTATAGAGTTTGAAATAAAAATAAAAGGCGCAGGGTTGGAGATGTCCTCCCCAATTAGTTTCACTCCCATAGGTAATAGTATAAAAAGCCCAAACAAAAATGAGAAATTAAAGGGAATACGGTTAAAAGGATTTGCTACGGTCAATGTTTTTAATTATTTTTTTATTCATTTTTTAGTTTCTTAATTTTAGTTCACGATTTTTTATTTTCATCTCTTTTGTCTTGTCCTTCTTCTTCTTTTCTTCCTTTTTCATCTTCGTTGAGATCACGATTTTCGATCTCTTGATTTCGGGAGAGATGGATCAGTGGAGACTCTCAAAAGTAGGGGTGTTCAAAAACCGAACCTAACAGAAATAATCGACTGACCTGATGAAATTCGGTTTTCGGTCTAAACGGCTCAGCCTCGATTATCAATTTTATTGATTTTTGGTTAATTCGATCGGTTCGGTTTTAATATAGAAATAACCGATATAACCAAACCAACTGATTAATTCAATATATCTAAAAAATTAAATTCAACATATAAAAAATTAATCTACAAACTTAGTTTCATTAAGTTTGTTATAGTAATATCATCACTATGTATTGTTCTTAAAACACTATTATTTCATTTTATTACTTTTGTACTTTAAATTTTTTATTTTATGAATTATATACATTAACATAATGAGTGATTAATATATCATTATATCATTTGATTACTTTTACTTTACATTATAGTATTTTTATTAGAATTTTATTGAAAATGAGAGACATGTACGTTAAATTATGAATGCAATGAAAGTGATAGTGATAATTATATAAAACAAATATATTATAACAAGAAAATGATAAAAAAAACTAACAAAGAAAATAAATCAGTTAATTGAACCGAATCAAATAATTCGATTCGGTTTCAGTTACTTATCTACTTTGGTTCGGTTTCTATTATTTCATCTATTCAGTTTTCAATTCATTCGGTTCGATTTGGTTATTGAACCGAACCAACCGATAACACCCCTACTCGAAAGGATTCCAAGTTAGGTCACTGTTTTTCGAAAGGAGCTGAGGTTTGGGATAACTTTTGGCCAGAATAGATATTTCGGTGATACCAAAGGCCATTCGAAGCTGAAGATAGCTTCAACATAGCCCACAGGTCAGCAACCCACTTGCACCCTCTCTTCTTTGATGCAATAATGGCAAATCTACTAAACTACGACACTTTAAATGTCTTGACGGTTAGGCAAGACCTTCGACGGCTTGCCACACATCATGCCATGATTAGAGGGTCTCACCACATCATCATCACTCCAAACTATTATAAATACCAAACATCCTCCCACATCTCATGTAACTATTTTCCCACATTTATTACTCGCAACCACCAAAACCCCTCTCTAACTTCAACATCGGAGAGTCTTTGCCGGAATCCCGACCGAAGATTTGTTTTACAAGTTCACCAAGTATTAAAGGGAGAACGTTGAATGCCACATACATACTTGAACCAACCCAGATTGATACCAAATTGGTGCGGTGAGAGTGGATCGCTACAATCTCATGACTACTCCCCCAGTCAAACCTAACAAAACCCCTCACGTCCCGGGAACGATCTTATTTCTTGACACACCAGAGACCGGAAATAAAGTTGGGACCAGAGATCCACAAACATAAAAGGAAAGGTAAAGGATAACATACGAGCACACCTTAATGGAAAGAGAGACCTTAGAAGAAAGGAGGAAAAGAGACGTTGGTGAAAACGACATCATGGCCATGTTGATCAAGCAAGGAGAGTAGCAAGGTGCAGCGATGACCATGATGCAAAATATGATGAATGAGATATTGTACTCTTGCAGGGAAGAACAAAAGATGTTTAGTAGATTGTGTGAACAAAAGCAACCCGTGGGGCCGGATATGCAATTTCCCGCGGCTAGCTCACGATCCGCGATGGCTCAAAGCCACTCTCGTTACACATACAACCGATCCATAGGTTCGAATGACGGAAGAAGAGCAGTGGCTAACAAGGGAAAGGCTAAAATGGAACCCTCCAACTTAGTGGATAAAGAGTGGTCGAAGCAAGAGAGTCAATGGCCTACGTGAATAGAAAGGCGAAGGTAGCCAAGTTATGCAGAAGAAGAAGGAAGGTGCAGGGCTGAAGACAGTTTAGTAGAGTCCCTCCCTGCAGCAGAATGAGGGAGCACTTGGCCAATGCCTCACCAAATAAAGAGGAAGAATTAGATAGGGCGGTAGCTAGATATTGATGCCTTATTTACAAAAAGAGCTATAGAGTCAGCCAAACCAGAAATTGGTAGCATGATTTCCCCATATTGCCTTAGAATCTGCGTGAAAAGTTTTCCAAAGGGTTCAAACAACAATGATTGCAAGAGTACTCTAGGGTAGGGGACCCCACCTCACAGACTCGCTATTACCGCCAATGTATGGAAGCGGTTGATGCAACCGACGCCATGCTCTGCAAGCTCTTCCCCACCACCCTGATAGCACCAACCATGCATTGAGAGTTTGAAGCTCGAATCTATAACTGACTTTGACATGATGGCCAAGAGCTTTGCCTTATACTTCATCACGTTTATTACACCAAGCTGAATAGTGTAAAACCTGTAGATGGTCAGGCAGCTGTTTTACGAGTCGCTCACCAAATTTGTGGAACGATTATAAAAAGTAGCCCTGCAAATCAAGGACTATAGCATCGATGCAGCATCACAAGCTTTAGTAAGAAACAACCACAACTTAGACTTGGCTAAAGATATATCAACTAAAATCCCACCACTTTGACAATGCTGATGTAGAAAGCCTGGAAGTGGGTATGGTGGGAAACTCACAACAAAAACACCCAACAGATGGAGGCGGCATCGAGGGATTATCCAGCCAAATGAAGGGAACTATGGGAAAAGAGATCACAAAAGAAGACCACCGAATCAAGTAGAAGAGCCTCGGCGGGAGAGTGAGAATTTTGCTCCCCCAAATGTTAGGCAAAAGGAGGTTCTTATGTGAATAGAGAAGAGCGGGGAGGAGATTCAGTACTCCCCGAAGATGAAATACAAGGGCAAGCCCGGATGCGATTAACACAAGTGCAAAGGACATGACAGTGAAAAATGCCACTGGTTAGCATGGGAGCTTAATAGAAGAGCCACCGATGGGCAAATAAACCAATTCGTATTAAACCCGCCAAAGGAGAAGGGGCATGGCGATCCAAAGGAGGCCCCTCGGTAAGGAGATTGACGAGAAGGCGCTCAAGGCTATTAACCGCTTCTGCAAGAAATGACTAGCACACACCCAAAAGTGTGATCCACGTCATCATTGCAAACCCGCTGAAAGGAAAGAGAAAGAGAGAGAGCTTTTTCGATTATGAAAACATAAATAAGAGTAGAGAGGCATGTTTTCATTCTCCAAGGAGAAGAAGCCTCAGCCCCACCATGATGCCTTAGTCATTGAAATGATAGTGGATGGTTTTCATGTTCGGTGGATGCTTGTAGATATGGGAAGCTCCGTCAACGTTATGACCTAAAGAGTTTTTGACGCCATAGGCAAAAACTATTAGATATGATGTATGCCATAGAGGCAATTAGGGCGATATATCTTAATTAGTTATAATGTACTATTCGCCATTTTTCTACTTTTAAGTTTAAAAACTTGTTCGCACGATTTTGGCTTTAAAGTACAGGTGTTGTCAATACCACTTATCAAATAGAAAAATGATGATAATAACTGCAAGTATACAATTGCGATACATCGAACCCACAGGGAAGGAACCAGTTCTAAAGACCAACTAGAATAACTGAACAAAGAAAATAAAATAAATAACTTTATTTTTTATGGGTTGGTTGGGATATAATGGTAAATAAATAGATAAATGTATATAGATTAAAGTAGAAGAAATCGCTATAGATTATCCCTACGAACAAGTACAGCAAAGAAAACATGCAAAATCTATATTACGTAACCAGACTACTTTAATAGATTCGGTTCTAGACACTCAGATATTTAATTATTCACCGCAGAGTAACACATGAAATGACTTTTCTAAGTCTAGTACAAAGGAATTAAGACGATTATATAAACTTGGATAACAATAATACTATGCTTAGTATGGGTCGCTCTCACATAGCCATATTTAGCAAGTTACCATTCCAAAAATGTTGGCTCACTAAACAACGTTATAATCATAGATCCAGTGATTATACACAATCTTGTTAACCTTGAAATCACTCTTAAAGTTAACTCAAAAGCATATAACTTGATTAATATAAAAGACTCAACACGAAATACACAATATGACGCATAGATATATCATAAACTTCGAAATAGAAAGTATAAGTAGAAAACAAAGCAAATTTGTAAGGTATGCAAATAGAAGCTAAAGTTGATCAAACCGTATCCACTCTTTAATGGGATTCGTCAATTCTCACAATTCCTAATTCTGCTTTGAATTCGGTCTTGGCCCGTACAGAACCTCCGCTAGGATGCTATTCTTTGTGAATATTAAATAAAAGAATATTGAAGAATGAAAACTTTTATTGATAAGTGATTTGCAATTACACATAGACAATAATTGCTCGAATATGTAGAGAAATCTAGTGATCGAAAAATAAGGTTCGAATCACTTATACATTTTCTCACTAACTTAGAACGAAGCGAAATCTACACTATTTTCTCTCTAAAACTAAGTATGCACGTATCACATACCACGCCTATAATCCCATACACCATGCCTATGAAATTGGTGGGTTTTGAACAATATTTATAGAGTATGAAGGGTTGCATTGATAAGTGTATAATTACACTTATTATCATGATAATTTTGCATAATAAACGCTGTGGTTTTAGTCATTTTTATACTTCATATAAAAGATTTCACGTGGTACATAGTTGTTTTTTTATGCAAATGCAGATAATAGGTAAATCTTGGGAGTAAAATGATCAAAAGTGGAATTCTATGAAAATAGAGTGAACAAGGTGCAAAAAGATGCGTGGAACTTGAAGATTTGGCTTAGGATCGAAGCTGTCACAGATCGGTGAAGTTACAAGGAGATTTTTGAAGAAAACTCCATTAACGGTCACGACAATCATTCGCGGTCGCGACCTGGTCACTTCAGAACAGAAATCTGCCAATCAAAGATTCACGGTCGCGACATGTATATCGCGGTCACGACATGGACGATTTTCTGGTATTATCCTTTTAACTACCAATCGCCAGATAAGCATGATCAACCGCCATCAACTACCAATGGTTATGGATGACCAACTACCTTTAAAAAGTTAACCAATCATGAAAAGGTGCATCTTCCTTGTGGATAACATCAAGTTTCATCAACCAATCAAAGTGAAAAGGTGTAATCTTTCACAAATGGATAAGACTCTTTAAGTGGATAAATGCAACCCTTCAACTCTATAAATAGGGCTCCAAACATCACAAATTTTGTGGCACATGGTGCAGAGAGACAGAGGAAAAATATTAGAGTGCATGAGAGAGATATAGTGTGTGTATAGATAGAGAGTTTGCTACGTTCATAAGCGTTAGCGAGGAAATGTTTAAGTGATTCGAATCCTTGTTTCGATCACTAGATTTCTCTATATTCTCGAGTAATTATTGTATAAGTGTACTTGCAAATCACTTATCAATAAAAGTTTTCATTCTTCAATATTCGTTTGTTCGATATTCGCAAAGAATAGCATCCTAGCGGAGGTTCTGTACGGGCCGAGACTGAATTCAAAGCAGACACAGGAATTACGGGAATTGACGACTCCCATTAAAGAGTGGATACGGTCTAATCAACTTTAGCTTTCACTTGCATACCTTACAACTTTGCTTTGCTTTCTACTTAAACTTTCTATTTCGAAGTTTATGATATGTCTATGTGTCATAATGCGTATTTCGTGTTAAGTCTTTTATGTTAATCAATTTATATGCATTGGCGTTAATTTTAAGAGTAGTTTCGGTGTTAACAATATTGTGTATAATCACTGGATCTGTGATATAAGGCTGTTTAGTGAGCCAACATTTTTAGAATGGTAACTTGCTAAATGTGGCTATGTGAGAGCGACCCGTACTAAGCATAGTATTGATGTTGTCCAGGTTTATATATTAGTCTTATCTCGTTTGCACTAGGTTCAGAAAAGTTATTTAATGTGTTGCTCTACGGCGAATTATTGAACATCTGAGTGTTTTGAACCGATTTATTGATTAGTCTAGTGTGTCGTAACATCTTCGTC
>CATIWQ010026263.1:0-10845 GCA_949673415.1 Euphorbia schlechtendalii
AAATAAATCCCGAATTACTGTAGAGATTTTTAGCTGGCGCCTTATCATTTCTTTTCTCCGGTAGTTGAACCCGAGAACCCGTGACGGGGTCACTGCCAATACCCAGTCGCAATCATAAAATCCACCGGCTATATCAGGTAACAATAATTAGACTCTGTTAAATTGTTTTTTACTTTTACAAAGAGAGAGAATCTAAGGGCATGGTGTGGTGCCAGCTATGAAATTGAAGGATCAAAGCTTTCTCTAAGGTCAAAGCTGGCATTTTTTATTTTGTTAATCCATTTTTCTCTCTCCCCAAAATGCTGCCTTATTTACACTAGAAATCCAGAATTTGTTTTTAGAAAATCAACATTCACTCGTCTCTGTCTCCACTTCCTCTCCATTCCCCTCTCTTATTTTCTTTTCTCCATAAAATTTTCTCTCCTTGCAAGAGAGAAAAGCGTATGTTTCTGAAAGAGAAGAGGGAAAGGAAGGGGAATAATTGTTTTTATAGTTGATTATTGTTCTTCTTCCTCTAGATCATCAATTTCAACAATGCCTACTTCTCCTTGCTTCAATGGACCTGAAAAGAAACACTGGTGGCTCACTAACCGAAAGGTATTCTGATGTTTCTTATTCAACCAGTTTGATTGCATTGTTTTGCCATTGATCTTATGTGTTTTGATTTGATTAGATTTGTGTGTATTGTTGATCGATTTGGATTGATTTAATATTTTATTCATGTTTTTTAGATTGTGGATAAATACGTAAAAGATGCGAGAAATCTAATTGCGACTCAAGAACAGAGTAATATCGCTTCTGCAGTGAGTCTTCTAGACGCGGCGTTGGCTCTGTCTCCTCGCTTTGAAGTTGCTCTTGAACTGAAAGCGAGATCTCTGCTTTTCCTGAGGCGATTCAGAGATGTTGCCGATATGTTACAGGATCACATTCCGAGTTTAAAAATAGGAAATGACGACTCAGGTTCTGTTTCGTCTGATAACTCGTCCCAGCAGCTTGTGCGAGACCGAGTTAAGCTCCTTCCTTCCAGCGACTCGTCCTCTGACTCATTGGACAAGGATCCGAGTTTCAAGTGTTTCTCTGTCTCTGACTTGAAGAAGAAAGTGATGGCTGGCCTTTGTAAAACTTGTGACAAAGAAGGGCAATGGAGGTAATTTTTTTTCTAAAAGCTTATATGGATGTTTGTTGCTTCGAATTCGGTACAGATTTAATGGCTTAATTTAGTTTTGATCCGGTAGACTTGTTTTCTATTGGTTTGAGTAATTGTAGAGGGCACAACCAGAGCCAGCCAGGCAGCCTTCCTATTTTAAACCTTTTTTATTATATATGGAGGGGGGACCTAATTGTCAAATTCAAGTTTTCTGCCTCTTTTTACCATAAAAAAAATTAGAATTTCAAAGGTGCTATTTCGGGATTTCGAAATGAACTGTTTCCATTTTTCATGAAATGGAATATTTCGACCTCTGTTTTGGAGGTTAAGAGTTGGAAAAGTAAATTACTAGTGCGCCTGTCTGTGCACTTTGCTTGTATCAATAGATTGTTTTTCTTGGTTGTAATAAAATTCCATCAACTATGTTGTTTTTTAATATCCAGGGCATGTGAGTTTGGTTTTTGAATCATTGACTTAATCAGATTGAATATGCTAGTAAAATATTGGGTTGGTGCTCTGTTATTCTCATGTGCACTATATATTTACTTCTAATAAAAGTCAGATCTTGAAGTATGTTTAAGCAGTCAACAAAATTAATCTCCGATTATTTCAAATTTTTAAGGATTTTTAGTCAATTTGCTGATCTTTGTGTTTGATTATGATACAGATATCTGATTTTGGGCCAAGCTTGTTGCCATCTCGGTCTCATGGAAGACGCAATGGTTCTCCTCCAAACCGGCAAACGCCTTTCAACCGCCGCTTTCCGCCGTCAAAGCATTTCCTGGTCCGATGATAGCTTTTCAGTCTCCAACTTCCCGATCTCCGGCGAAATCAGCAGCTCAGCTCCCCCAACCCCACCTCGAGGTTTGACCGAATCCGAAAGCATATCCCAAATGCTGGCCCACATCAAACTTCTCCTCCGCCGGCGTGCTGCGGCCATCGCCGCCTTAGATGCGGGCCTCTACTCAGAGGCCATCCGCCACTTCAGCAAGATTGTAGAAGGCCGCCGAGGGGCTCCTCAGGGGTTCCTGGCCGAATGTTACATGTACAGAGCTTATGCTTATAAATCATCCGGCAGAATTGCAGAATCAATCGCGGATTGCAATAAAACCCTAGCTCTTGATCCAACTTGCATCCAAGCTCTTGAATCCAGAGCATCCCTCTTAGAAACAATCCGCTGTTTGCCTGATTGTTTACATGATCTTGAGCACATAAAACTCCTCTACAATTCAATCCTGAGGGATAGAAAACTCCCCGGCCCTGCATGGAAGCGCCACAATGTGAGATACCGGGAAATTCCGGGAAAGCTGTGCGCTTTAACAACCAAAACTCAGGAATTGAAGCAGAGGGTTGCTTCAGGGGAGACTGGGAATGTTGATTATTATGCTTTGATCGGGCTTAGACGTGGGTGTTCGAGGTCTGAGCTGGAGAGAGCTCATTTGCTGCTCTGCTTAAGACATAAGCCTGATAAGGCCATCAATTTTGTTGAGAGATGTGAGTTTGCAGATGATAGGGATCTTGATTCAGTGAAGGACAGAGGTAGAATGTCTGCTTTGTTACTCTATAGGTTGCTCCAAAAGGGGTACACTAATGTTATGCATACAATTATGGATGAAGAGGCAGCAGAGAAACAGAGGAAGAAAGCTTCTGTTGCTCTACAAGCTGCAATTCAAGTTCCGCTTACATCCCATAACCCTAAAAATAATGTTGCCATTCAAATCCAGCAAACAACCCATAATCCAAAACATGAAATCAAGCTTTCTACCATGGAGAAATCAGGTTCTAAAAGGGTCAATTCTGCTGAAAATGTAGCAGGTGCCGCTAATCCATTTCAAGGAGTGTTTTGCCGTGATCTTTCTGTTGTTGGGAATTTACTCTCTCAGGTTGGATTTAATCGTCCAATTACAGTCAAATACGAGGCATTAAGCTGCTAAGTGGTACCCTATTGATATCAAAATTATCGGATCAATGGCGGGAGAACCTCTGGTTCATTTTGTACAAATATAAACATTTTATTCCGCCGGAAGTTTTGTCAGTCTTAAATCTATCCTTCCCTTTTATTTTTTTTATCAGCTCTATGTACATAATTTTGAAATTTTAAGTTTCGGTATCTAGACCCAGTTTCTTAAATTTTATTCTGTTTTGTTATTTATTTATTTATTTGTTAAAATCAGTTAAACTTTGTATTTTACTTATTGAGTTCTCGTAAATGCAATATTAAACAGATTAGTACTTAGGGTACTCTGTTGCAGCAGAGGTAGCGGTCAGGGGAAGGTGATAAAGAAAACTGGTTTTGTCTTCTCTCTACTGTCTTATCCACTAAAAGATTTTAATTATAATTAATTATTTCTTCCGCTGTTTTTGTTTATCAATAAACTGACAAATCTGACATTCCACTAGATTTCATTTCATTTTATCTCTTTTATTGAATGAGTTTATTTTTCTTTGTCCAAATTCAAAGATTTTGAGCTTTCTAAGAAATATCAGTCCAAGCTGAAACTGAAAATAAAACCCATTCTATTGGTGTAATTCAATTATAGACGTAGTCCTAAATTTTCATGGTGGGAAATGGAATGTAGCAGAATTGAAAAGGAGGGAAAGGGTTTGTCAGGTTCTCATTATTAACCTTTTAAATTTAATTTTTTTTCACTATGGTCCCTCCCACATTTAACTTTCCTCTGCCTGATGCAACAAAAGAAAATGGTCTAATCAAGCACTCAAAATAAGAAAA
The DNA here is from genome assembly GCA_949673415.1 of Euphorbia schlechtendalii. Taxonomy (NCBI): domain Eukaryota; kingdom Viridiplantae; phylum Streptophyta; class Magnoliopsida; order Malpighiales; family Euphorbiaceae; genus Euphorbia; species Euphorbia schlechtendalii. Next base: position 3,879 of record CATIWQ010026263.1, read on the forward strand.
CAAAAGAAAGGAGGTGTCAACTCAAATGGGTTCGTACACTTTTACCATCATTTGTTGTGTATAAGCATTTGGGTGAAATTTCAACTGTTAAAGTTGAAAAATGAAGACGGCAATTAGTCAATTACTGTCAATTCTTGCATTAAACAGTGGTACGAATAGTATAAAATAATTACTAGAGTGTGAAGTGCAATCAATTCTGGTGAATTGAATAGTTGATTTTTTGTAAAGATGTGTTCGGACTTTGAAGAAGGGTTGCGTTGTTGGGTGATGTTTTTAAAATTACTCAAACCTAATTATGTATGTCTTGTGTAAGCCAAGAAAAGTATGTGGTTTTTACTCCTTTGAATGGTTGATTGATCATCTTTGTAGGGCTATCATTATTAATGATTACATTTCGTCTTCAATAACTTGTGGATTTTAGGTTTGTTATACATACTTTTTGCAAATTTTTAAAGGAAATTATGCAAAAACGTGTTTTTTGAAAAATCTGTTTAAAACAGTTTCACAGCTGTGTAAAATAATGTTAAAAATATATTACATTTACATATTCTTTGATAAGTATATTTGTGGAAATGATTTTATTCAAAGTTTAGTACAACAGTTATAAGTTTTCAAAACTCCTGCAAATATATTTAACGATAGTCAATCATGATTTTCATCATAATTAGCATGTCACGTTTGAAGGTGCATTTACACATTTTGGGTAAGCCAATTCTACAGTTAAACATTTATATATGTGGCTAGTTTATGTTACTCAAGCTAACATGTTTATCGTAATACTAAGAGCTTGTTTGGTTAGCGGAATAGTTATTTCGTAAAATAAAATTAAAAGAAAGATAAAGATGTCAAATGTGATACATAATTTGACTATAATCCGTCATCGGATGAAATAGATAGATGGGATATCTATTCCTCAGTTACGATTAGGGTATCTATTACATGAGATGAATAATAACTAGGAATAACTATGCCAGTTGATGTAGTATTCTCGGCAAATTATGTATCATATTTATTATATTTCCATTTAATTATTTGCAATTTTAAGAAATAAACATTCCGCTAACCAAATGGGCCCCCTGATCTTTTAGAGTTTACTGAAATCAATCAAATGAAGTTGTGTAATTGATCATTTTTAGTTTTAGAAGAGCTTGTTGACCGTACAAGTTCACTTGAAAGTGTTTTACTATTGAAATAGAAGCACGAGAAACATCACAATTGCAAAATTCAAATTATTTCATGTTTAGAATGAACAAAGATATGTTATAAGCATTATCATTTGTATATAAAATTTATGTAAATTCTTGATTTATAATAGAGGACTATCTTCCTAGAAGAATACGGAAATAAAGGGATTCCGTTGTTTCATGAAAGTTTATAAAAAAAATTGCAACTTTATGAGTTAAATGCAATGTTTTCTTGACTTACAAGTGATCTAAGATCCATTTGGTATCCTCTGAATTGGCTTTGTCATTAAAATTAATCTTCCACACCACTCAACAGAGTACTTTTTTTATATGGAACTTTACACTTTCCCAATACATTAACCTTTTATCTAGGCTTAATGAATTGGGAGGTGCCCCAAGTAATTTCGAAAAATTCCTTGTTCCCTTGAACTTTTAAAAGGTGCATCATTTTGCTCCACACCCCCCTAAATATCATGTATCAACAACATGTGTCAACTTCTTATTTAAGAAAATAAGAAAAAAAACATATTTGAAAAGTCAAACAAATTAGAAGTTGATAAGTGATGTTCACGAAGCAAAGTTATTCACATAAAAGTTAAGTTAGTTACGTGATCAATTTTTGAAAATTCAGGGAACATCAGATTTTGAGACACCTCCCGATGCTACCAGGAATTTTGTTAAATTTTCACTTTAAATACAATGATAGTTTAATTACAGTAATAATAAATTCTTTGATGTGAAATATGAAAGGATGGTTAAAAAATTTGCTTATATTGTAAAATTGTGTTAATCTTCTCATTTTTCTTGACGCGGCAAAATTCTAACAACTAACAAGTTAAAATGAATTTAACTGGGAGTCATGGTTTTGAAAGAACTACTCAAAAGTGAAAACCTAAAAGACCTTATTCGAACATTTTTTATAAGATTTCCTTTCATCTAAAACACATCATAAATTTCTTATTTTCATGCTTAAACTAATCTTGAAACGCTTCTTGTTTAATTATAACAATTCTTCAATATTCATGCAGTGATAAATTTACAGTGTTGTGGCTAGTGATGGTCCACTTTTGTGCTTAGTTACATAGTATACTCTGTTTCTTTACCAACTTGCATTGAATATACACTGCAAATTCTATACTATAATAGACGTGTAAGAAAATGAATCAAAAAATATATCTATTAAAAAAATTTTCACATGATATTAATTTTAATAAGACTACTACTATAAATGTAGAGCTGCAAATACAACTGTATTGTAGGTTACATAGGCATTGGTGGCATCAAAGATAAGTGGTGAGAAAAAATTGAAAAATTGAAAAGTTATAATAAACGAATACATAAATAAATGCTAGATGAATCCTGATCTGATATTTTCATTTGTTTAAGCTAAAGAGAACAACAGCTTTTTAAAAAGAAAATTTGAAATTACAATATGAAAAGCCAGTCATACATGATACATCTCATCTCATAGTAGTTCCCAACTGTTACTCTGACATAATTATTTTAATATAAAATTAAATCAAGTAGATGCTGCTTTCTTCCTTATTGGGGGATCAAACTATAATTAATAACGATCAATTAAAGTAATAAAAAAGCATAAATAATTTGTGGCGAAAGAAATGGTCGCTGAAGTTCTTTGCACGATATCTGATGTATGGCTCTACAATTTTTTTTTCTGAAAATTATTATTCGCACGTTATATGCTGTGTTTCTGGAGAGACTCCTCCACATATTTTGTCATCACTTTTATAATCCCTAGCTTTAGTGATATTCAGTGACTAAAACTGATTTTCACTAAACAATTAAGTGTAGGTTAATTGATAGTACATTCTTAATAAAAATGGTTGAAGTGGTGGGTTTCGTACCTAGATTTTGTAAAAATTACATTATTAAAGCAAACTAACAAAGAACCTAGTTTTTTTTTTTTTTTTTGAGAAATTAGGATTACATTATTATACTAACTTAGTTTTGTAACTAGTTTTTATTTTTGAAGCTAAAAAGAAATTATTAGAGCAGGTCTAATTATTTTTCTCATTTTTAATCTTTTAAACCTCATTTTACAAGATATACAATATTTTTTTCAACCATCTTCCTCGTTTTCCATTCCCCAAATCAAATTCACTTTAAATAATAATATTTTGTTATTAAATTAATTAAGAAATAATAAAACAAAAAACATAAAAAATAAAAAACAATATAATTTTAATCCATTTCCCAAAACGAGAATTGAATCATATCACTTAAAGTATTCATCTCTCATTATAAAAAAATTTCGAAAACGATGAACCATTGATCTTGATCTTAGAGGGGTAAAAAGGAAGATTAGTAAGGGCTTAGAGAGAATAAACAAGAACACGTGATGTTTGAATGTTGGAAACATTGAAAAGAGGAGACTTCGTGGCCAGATATGAATATGATGATGTCACTCATACTCCCCATGTGATACTATCATGTGCTCTTCCTCTAAACACAAATGTGACAAATCAACGGGCTAAAAGGGTAATTAACTCACGATATATTTATTCAGATTAATCATTCTATTATAACCAATAGAAGAGCCGCTTTTGTCAATGGGTTTGGTAAGTTAAGGGCTTAAGGCATTATAATATCTGACAAAATTCTAGAGCTGTCTTTTCTTTCTTACATATTCTGTATTCGTATTCTCAAATGTAAATTCAAAAACAAAACTACAAAACACAGAATATCGGTTTACTTGAGGGTCTTATCTGATCTAACTTTTCAATTTTCAGTTCGCGTGGTCCAATTTCAGAGGATCCTATTTACTACTCCTTCAGATTTTGATAAGCTTATAATTATGTGTTTCAAAACCTATCCATTGTATCAAATGATTCAAATTTCCATTTGTGATAGTTTTAAATGCTGCCGTTGATATTAGTTTTCTGATTAAATTTCTGCTTCGTTCATATTTCATATTGATCCGGTGAATTTAGTCCAAAATACCAATTAAGTTTATTTATTTACGACGGAGCTTAAAAGCAAATCATACAATGAAACTGCTTGGAAAATGCCAGTTTGACAAATGGGAGTACGGAGTGTAAATTATGAGAATATATTCCCAAAACCTACTTAGTGATTGCAATTAAAAATATGATTAGTCACAGGATATATCTTAGTTGACAATGCAAACTCAATAGGTAAAGGTGAACATCGTTCAAATATTAATAAATACATTTGTTGAATTAAAAATAAGATTAGTCACAAGATATATCTTAGTTGACAATGCAATCTGAATAGGTAAAGGTGAACATCGTTCAAATATTAATAAATACATTTGTTGAATTGGTTAAGGAACTTTAACTGTTACCAAACATCGAACAAAAAAAGTCTCAATGAATATACTAATAATTATTTATAAAATGAGATTAATCTCAACATTTTTAACATTCAATAAATGAGACGCAACTTGCTGATTGTTGACAAGCGATTTACTATAACATTATGGTAAAAATAATTAGTGTGGTGTAAGTTGAATTCGGGCTGAGAGATTAATTAATATACTTCCTCTATTATCTAAATGGACATTAAAGAGAGATTTTGATTTCTCCTTCTTATTATAATTTTGTATTTTCAAGATTTTTTTTCTCTAAATTTTTCATCCATACCCTTATTAATTTGTTCAACTTTTAAGATACTCATATTTTAATCTCTAATAAAAAATAAGAAAACTCCAGGAATCAATATTTAAATACAAGCAAATTTTTTTGTTAAACATATTAATGAAATCTTGAAAATAGAACATGAAATTTATCAAAAGTAAATTAAAAAATCTTCTTATTTAATTTATTGTTATTTAAAGTATGTCAATTAATTAAAATGATAAAATTTAATAAATGGAGGGTGTACTAATTAAGTACAATAAAGCAGAGATAGGTAGAAAAAATCATCGGTAGCTAGGTGATCTACATGCACACAATAAAAACTAACAGTTTGACCAATTATATGCAGCCAGGATTGGACGATTCAGATGGATTGCACCTAAAGCTTCCCATTTAAGGATTACTTTTACTAACTGGCCGCCGCCAAGGTTTCTGCATAGTCGTTAATTTCTTGCTCTCACATGTCACAATTTTATTTTTAAAATTTTAAAAGAATAACAAGATGAAGCATGTTATTACGATGTATTAAATTTTTTTTAATGTATAAAATTGAGTATATGATATACTAAGATATACTTTTGTTGTTTATATTTCGAAGTGGTCTCTGAAAAGAAACGTTAAACCAATTTACTAGTTTACGAGTGAGGGGTTCATTTGATATTTATCAAATTTGAAGAACTCAACAATAAAGATTTTTGCTCTCGTAGTATTATGGGGAATAAAAAATTAATTTTTAACATATGTCGAGATAAAAGTTAGAAATAACTTACAACAAACTAGTTTCTACAGTAAAATTAGGAAGTTAGTTGGTATAGTTCTTAAAATCTAATCAATTATTGGTCCACTTTAGCTGTGTACAAGTCATTCATTAGGTAATTTAAATACGAGGTCCATCAACTTAATTTGATGGGTTCAAAAAATAGTTTGTACGCATATTATTTCATGTACGAGATAGCATTGCCTCTTTTTGCTTGGTATTTTCGCAGCAACCTGCCCCTGTTACCTATTCTATTGAGCATGGTAAAATCTAATAGCATTATGAGATTAAATATTTTGTTGGGGTTTGTTCAATAATTCAAATACCCTTTTTGTGTTTCACGTATTAAAATTGCATATTTAGTGTCCATTGGATACTTGTAATGCCATTGCAATTGATCAACTTTCGGTGATTGGCAATCTATCTAAAAACACAAAAAAAATATTAAAATATTCTATTATCGAATAGGTCGAAATTAAATTTATTAAACACCAAATAACCAATTCAATAGATCAAACATTAAAATTACATTTGATCTAATTAACAACCACAAAATGTATTTAATTCCACCATTACGAGGGTATTTCTATCTCAGCTCTTGGGAGGTTACCGTCTTGATATGGGCTTCGAATTTTTTGTTTGGGGACACCCATCCATGTGGGCCAAAACCCAATGTAATCTGAAATGTCAGAATAGTTGGAAGACAAATCACGATTGGTACTATTTGATGGGAGGAGAATGCGTGAATCATTGGCTGTAAAAACCTGACACAATTTTAATGTAAAACAAATGAAATTGGGAACATGTAATGCTATTGGGATTGACCACCACTACCACACCTTGGAATGTGACAAATTTGAATAAAGGACCTTTCAATGTGTGGAATGGAAATCTCATGTTGCTAGTAATGTACCATACCAGTCCGAAGGAACAATAAAATAAAAATTGCTATAAGGGCATGATTTTTCTGACATTTTAGAAAAAACTTATATAACGTTTCATGCATTCTTTAGTCATAACCTATTTATATCCTAAACATTTTCATCTTTGCGCATCGGCATCTTTGCCAAGAGTGACACCGGAAGGTCCACCCAATTGCATTTTATGAGAGTAGCCAACACTCCGAGGCTCCTCTGAGAATATTGATGATGGGGATTCAATAAACTCTTCTTGTACAACTTTATCGCACTAGACATTAAATTTAAATGAGACTTTTCTAAAAATAAAAAAAATTTGACATTTATTTACCAGTGTTTGAATGAAGGTCACGGACATGAAAAATGAGTATATGAGATTTAATTCCAATTGCTTTGGTTAAGTTTTCCAATTTAATTATTGGGCCTGGCGGGAGTGCTAAATATTGCAATGCAGCCACCGAACCCTTTGAGGATATGCGTGAGAATTCGCGT
>CATIWQ010026281.1:0-16726 GCA_949673415.1 Euphorbia schlechtendalii
GTTATGGAAGTTTATGTATTCAACTGCATCTGTTTGCAGGGCTCTCAATTAGAGGGAGGGAATTTATTCCTGTGGGGCTCTAAGCCTATTGTTTCTTATTTCTGTATTTCTGCTTTGTGCTTTCATTTGTAAACAATACAATATTCAGTTGTGTGTTGTTCATTACACTTTACTGCTGTTTCTGTGTTGCTTTCCTATTATAAACCTCTGACTATTAACCAGATATCATAGTGGAGAGAAAATCTTCTCTTGTTTCCCACCCAATACCTAAGATACCGATGCACCCTTGAGATCTCTAATTTTCAACATATTATTGCTCTGTAATTCCCCAAAAGATAAGCCTATTCAATTAGTTTGTATAGCACAAGCAGCCAAAAGATATTCTTTGGGTATCATCAGCAACTATATATGCTTTCATGTTATAGATTTGTGCCAAAGATCCAGTTTCTTTTGTACCCAAATCATTTCTATTCTCCTCTATGCCTAAACCCCCCTCATTTCTCTTGTTTCCCATAACCTCATCGTTCAGGAAAATCGTTTGTTCAACTATATCTCAAAGAGCTTCATCAAAATACAAAGTTAGTACAATCACAGAATCAGAAATCCTAACAAATTTATCTAAGTGGGGCCAGAAATTATGATTAGCAGGCACAATTGAACTCCAATCTGTGAATATAGACAATGCTGCTTCTAGAAAAAAAGAACATCATACAGACAAAACATTGAGCTTGGAGAAAAAACCTGACAGCTTTTGTTTACTAGTTTAAGTTTTAGCAGTAACTGAGAAACTCATACACAAGCATAGAGCACGTAGTTATAAAATTCTTACAGAATCAATAGTTCTTAAGGCCCGAGGCCCTGGAAATGTCTTCCCAGAACCATGGCTCTTAGGAAGAAGGCGTCCCTGAACTTCTTCCCCATTAATTCCCCTTGCAATATTCCACAACCAGGTCCTGAAAATCATATTATAACACAATTTAGGAAACAACATAGGGACAAACGGCTCGAGAATATCCAAAGGATGGATAAATGACTAATTGTTAAGCCTTTTAGGAAAATAAACACATTTACTAGGTCTACACTATAAATATAATATGAAGAAACAAAGACTTGGAAAAAGATGTTCAAAAAGATTTAGACCTTAGAAAAAAGGGCAAATGGGAAAAAAAAGGTTTAGAATGTCTACATGATAGATATGGATTTTTGACGAGGTTGAGTTTTGAACCCAGGACCTCCCACCTCTACTTTGAGAGGTGTACCAATTGTGCTACACAATAAATATAGTGAACATGAATTTGAGTAGGACAAACACAAAAATATATGAGCTTAAAATTTGAAGTTTGGGTTTCAAAGTGAATAAATGTCCATAAAATGTTTCTTCATATTATCTAGTCAAACATTTAGCATTATAATAAAATGATAATGGAAGAGTATTCATATGATTTGCACCTACTCAAAATTCTTACCCAGTGTTGATGCCATAGCGATCTTGTAGCTTCTCCTCTGAAAACTTCAGCAGATCTCCAACAGTATTTACACCCAAGTCACTTTGTAAGGAAGACCCCAATTTCCCACCAAGTTGTTTCCTTTGAATTAATAAAGTTAACTAAACTTTCTTTTGTCTTAAATATTGTAGAAAGCATATATAAAGAGCCCCTAATCTTAAGTGATTACACAAACTTACATTTTCTTAATTGGCAATGAATCAAGCAATTCTTTTACAGATGAAAGAGGGACAACAGTTTGCTGAGCAGGTTTATTCATACCACTTGCAAGTTTGGCCAACATCTAACAGTAAACTCATATACAATGCGTTAGCATCATATTCACGTAACTGTGAAACTAGGTATAGACACAATCACATAGCCAATAAGAAATGAGAAATTTTAGGACATGTTCCTACCTTATTATGAGCAATCCCAGCAGAACACGTAAATTCAGTCTCCTTCAGAACTTGCTTCCGAAGTTCCGCAACTATGAGGGCTGCACAAGCTAATAGCTTGTCACGATGATCAGCATCACTGCTGCATAGCCACTCCCTCACACTTTCTTGTGTATCATTTCCACTCTGAAATTAATGCCAATCCAACAACAATTCTTTAATAAAAAAGAAAGCAAATGATAGAAGAAGCTGCATCATTCGACCTAATCATGAGTGCGAATGCTCAATTTCAAGCCTTGACATAATCTTTACCCTTTACAGATAGAACAAATCCAAAGAATTCTGGAATTGGGCTATAGTTTCCATCTAGACTAAATAATGCATGGGTGCAAATACCCAATATCAGGCCATTGACATTATCTTTACCCTTTAGAGATAGCATGAATCCAAAGAAAATTCTGGAAGTAGGAATATATTTTCCTTGTAGACTAAATAATGAATGCATAGTAATCATTTTTCTTATTTGAACCATAGATATCAATGAAAACCCCCTCCTATTCAGGATGGCCCATTATATGCCTTGGTAGGTACTCCAAACCGAAAGTAAATCTATGCACCATCATGTCAAAACATTAACCTCAGTTTTCAAATAATCAAAGACTGTTGTTCACATAATCAAACTGTTATACTATAAAATTCGGTTTATAAGAACGAACGGATATAAAAATGTGTCTTCAATGTAAAAACTCCTCTAGTAGACACATATGGATTGAAATCGTTCTCATACCTCTTTCATAAGCCCCAAAACATGTGATTTGAGAGCTTCCTCTTCTATTACTTCCAAGCTTCTTGGAGGCGATTCTCGTAGCATAGCTTCTACTGCATCAGTGAGGTCAAGATAAACTTCATCAATTGAAGCCCTCTCACACCGACCCTTCCGAGAAAGAATAGAAACTACCTGAAAATTCGATGTTACATTAAACCACTTACTGAGTGTGTGAAAGAAGGAGGTTATATTCCGATGCAATTCAACATCAATAAATAACACTAAATCAAGAAATAAAATCCCAAATACCTCAGAACCAGCATTACGATAAGTATTCAAATCTGCTTTTCCACGGGCTACAGGGACTTGAACCAGTTGAATTTCAGGGCAAACTTTCTTAGCTTCATCTCCTCGCATGGAACTGATAAGGCACGTGTACTTTAACCCGTTAAACTAAAAGAAAGAACTGAATTATGAAGCAAATAGACGCCAAACAACGATAGAAAATCCTTGTTACCGCTTCACCCCAAATTTTCGAGCCTCGTAACTAACAGCGATTAAGCCCCCACCTTTCCACTCATTATATTGAACAACAGCGGTTGGCAAACCCCTCAGATGTGGCTGCTTCCGTTGCTCCACTAAAAATTGAAAAAAAGAAAGCAATTTTAAGAGATAACGAAATGGCTACACATTCAATCCATTTATACAGTAGACGGACAAGAGAGTAGAACTGACCTTGAACGTAGAAGCAGTCCATGTCAACATGAGCAATAATTCTAGAATCGGATGATTCCGGCCTCGCCACCGGCATCTTTCGCTATAATGCAGAAGGCACAAAATTTTGCGGGAGAAAATACAAGTTTGTACTCTGGATTTTCGAAAAGTTTTCATGATGTAGCCATACTATTGGGAGAATTTTAAAAACGTGATTTGAATTGATAATGAGGTTTTGTATTATCCCAGTTCCAAGCATTTTAACTCTTTTTATTAATTTAAGTTTATATTCGTACGATTTGCAGGTATTAGCCTAGTGGTTAAGATGGAAGCTGTGGATTCTAGAGATCCAGGTTCAAGTCACATCCGGGGTGGGTTGGGGATTTTCCTTTCTATTTAATGTAAGCTCAAACGAGGTAAATTTTTAAAAAATATTCGTACGCTTTGATATATATATGTCAAAAAAATTTCAGTTGAAGTTAATTTTTCATTGTATTTTTCTTTTATCTTTCTATATCCCAACTGTGCGGCGCCATGAGACACTTGTGATGGAGAACGGGGGAGAGCCAGCGGAAGAAGAATGGTATGATCCAATCAAGAAATATTTTATCAACTCAACTCTGCCAGATGATCAGATTGAGACTCAGAAAATTGTGAGGAAGTCCTTTCAATATTCCATGATGGGAGATCAATTATACCGAAGGTCATTATCCCACTCATGGAAGAATTGCCTCGGAAAAAGAGACGCGGATTATGTGTTGAGGGAGATTCACGAAGGAATTTGTGGTGGACATGAGAGGAAGGACTCCATTGTAAGGAAGGCTCAGCTTCAAGGGTTTTATTAGCCCACAATGGAATTGGACTCGAAGGAGATGGTGCAAAAATGCCGAGCATGCCAAGCCTAAGCCCGAAATATAAGAGCTCCGCCCACAGAAATGACAGTCATTAAAGCGGCGTGACCTTTTTCAACCTAGGGAGTGGATATAGTTGAGCCTCTTCCAGTGGCACAATATCAAAAGAAATGGATTATAGTGGCGGTTGATCATTTCTCAAAATGGGTAGAGGTCGAGCCCATATCGACCATATCACCCAATCAAGCAATCCAATTCTTTAACAAGAATATCATTACCAGGTAAGACATTCCGCATACTATTATAACTGACAATGGTACACAATTTCAGTGCGAGGCTTTTAAGGCCTATTGTGAAGGCTTGCGCATCAAGTTGAGATTCTCCTCTGTGTCTTACCCACAATGTAATGTCATGACTGAAGTTACAAACCGAACTATCATTGATGGGGTTAAAACCAGAATTCTCAGTAATGGATCAACATGGGTGGACGAGCTACCAAATATTTTATGGTCGTATCGAATGACACCAAGAACAACAATAGGAGAAACACCGTTCGTTTTAACTTTTGGAACAGAGTCGGTTGTACCGGTAGACATTAGGACCCCCAGTGAGCGAGTGTCCCACTATGTCAGCCAAGAAGACAATGCAATCAAGCTAAGAAACAATCTAGATGCTCTTGAAGGTCGACGTGAACTAGCATACCAAAGAATGGCGGCTTACAAGCAAAGAATAGCGTCAATCTTTAACAGACATGTCAAACCCCGGACCTTCCAATTCGGAGAATTGGTGCTTAGAAGTACAGAAGCTTCAAGAACGAGGGTCAGCCGAGGAAAATTTGGGATCAATTGGGAAGGACCATTCAAAGTTACTTAAAAGATCGGCTTAAATGCTTATAAAATTCAAGATTTAGAAGGCAAAGTTTTGCCTCGAACTTGGAATGCAAGAGCTCTAAGGAAAATTTATGTCGATCAATAAAAACGTTGTAATTACTTATTCAGATTAATAACATTCTTTTCAATGATATACTTTGTTTATATTAGAGTGATCTAATTCAAAAGAGAATGTCTAGAAAGGCCCATTGAATAACAATTATATTTAGAACAAATTTTTTTAACCTATTGTTTATTCAAAAGAGCGAACCAAAAAGTTCCCATTGGATAAGAACAAAGGAAAAATAAAACCCATTGTTTAGTCGAAAGAGCGAACCTAGAGGTTCCCATGGCACAAGAACAAAGGAAAGAAAAATTCATTATAACAAATTCGTCAAGTACAAAATATTGCTATAAAAGCAAAGTGATAATTACAAGACAAATATAAAGCTAAGGACAAGAGGAGGAGGAATCATCGTTGATTTCTTCAAATTCAGATAATTGCGAAGTCGCCCATGAGTGATAGGACAATGCTTTCTCTTCCTCTTCCTCCTCAGCTTCTTCTTGATCCGCTTCTTCTTTGTTAGTATCGGCTTGGTTAGGCTCTCCAAAAAGCCGCTCATCTTCTACCCTGAATTGCATAGGGTCATTAAGACAATGCTCAGCAAGCAAAGCGAGGGGGTCAGGATTGGCCTCGGGAAACAATTCCCTCACTTTGTTGAGAAAATTGACGCGAAAATTTACACCATAGCGATTCCATTGGTCCATCAACCTCGCCTATTTCTTTTGAAAGTGGTGCTTCAAAGCACGATAATGAGCTTGAGATGACAAGGAAACACACTCGTTATTCCTTACTGCAGCCTCGGCCTCAATTAACTTAGCAAATTTTTCAGCATCTTTTTCTTTCAAACTCTGGCTGGCCTCAGTCAAATCTTTGTTTTCCTTCTCAAGGTTCTCCATAATTTTATTTTTCTCTACCAACTTAGCTGCCCCATCTTCCTCAGCTTTCACAATGAAATCGTAAGAGCGGGCAATTCTTCTTCCAGCTTCAGATTTGATTGAGTGAGCTCTTCCTTAGTCTTTACAGCCATCATCAGGTCGGCCATAGCGACTTCCTTGGTAGAAGAAAGACGCTTGTTGGCCTCGGTCAACACCTTCTTCTCCTCGGTCAAAGCTGTAATCTTTGCACCTCTAGCCCGTAATTTTTCTTCCAGAAAGATGGAATGGGAGAAGCACTGAAACATAAGAAGAAGTTTCTGTAAGCAAGGGTTATTAAGGAGTCATGCTCACAAATATTACACTTGTATAAAACTTGCCTCTAATAGATGAGCTCGGTGCCGATTGGTAATCTTTTCAGTACTTTTCTTTTTTAAAGCGGCCACCTCAGACGGAAAGCGAATAAGTGCACCCAACTTTGAAACGAGCTTCTCGTCATCCAATTTCAAATTAGGACCGAGCTTGGATTCCCATACCTAAACAAAGAAGCAAATGGGAGAAGGGATAAATATACGTAGAGATAAAAGGGGCAAAGAAATCTATTATTATTTTATATTTCAAAAGGTATGTACCTTAATTATATCGGATGGCTCGTATGAGGTCAGCTTCATCTTCTTGCTAGGGGGCGAATGCAGGTCCACATTCTTCTCCAATGGTCATTTCATCCCACTAAATTTCAGAACCTCAATCGCAAGTGGTTCTAATGGGACCTCCACCTTATTTTCAGTCATTGGTGCTTTTCCCTTAACCTCCCGCCTAACCTCATCAGTATCAATCGAACTTTCAATTTCCACCATATTTTCAAGAGGAATGGAGGCAGTGGCTTCAAGAATTGTAGCCTTGGTCCTAGTTTCCTCCACCACATTAACTTTTTGAGCCTCGGTATTTACAACACCTAGGCTCGCACATTTTAGCCCCTCCTCTACCTCCGAAGGTTCGGGTTGATAGTTCTCCACGTTGTCAAGCACTTTGCTTGAGGGAGTTCGGTTCTCAGCAATGACGGTAGTAGCGTCACCCGTTCCAGCCAAAGTAGCCCCCCGGCCTTTCTTCTTGCCCCTCTTCTTTGTCATGACTGCTAGCAAAGAGTGGAATGTCACAAGATTAGACATACCTACATAAAAAACAAAACAGTCAAAAGGAATTAAATGTTGAATAAAAGAAATTTACTTGGCTCTTCGCCTATGTGAAGTAAATCAACTATTCAAGGGGCGGTCTCGGTATATTTTTATAAAGAAGGATTGGTAACCACACCCATAACGTTTGTCCAATTCTACCTATTCACTTCCATCTGATCAAGATAGTGCATCTCTTTTCCTTGAAGCTCAACTAACTGACCATCCTCTTTCCAAGAAGATGGGTTACCATGCACCTGGTTCCAATCGGTGGGGAAAGGAAATCCCTTCTGAAACATGGCATTCTTGTGGACTAAATTAGCTCCTTCGTATATATGAACCCAAAACCATTTAGATTTTGGGAATCGAATGGACTCCTTTTTCTTCAGAATAGGTCTCATTTTGAGGCAAGCAGGTGCAAAATATAAAAGATTCCCACCTTTGGTTTGAACAAGTAAAGTCTTTACACAATTTGTCCAGGAGGAGCAATTCTAAAAAGGAATTAGGAGTTAATTGAGGCGGGCTAATGCGAAACTCCCTCATAACATCTGCAACGGCTTGGTTACAAGGCAACCAAAAGCCCCATTCAATATGCTGAACATATATGATCATGCTTTTCTCGGGAGGATTATCAACAGTGTCGGCCAATGCAGGTACAAAACCAAGAAGCCCTGGTTTAAGACAAAAAATACCCATATAATGTTCTACTTCCTCTACGGTTATGTTAGAATGCACCAAAACATTGGATTTGGGGTTTACCTCTGAATTTTTAGGTCTATTTACCGAAGGTTCAGGGTTGAAAAAAGAAAGTCCCAAATCAACGGGGGGAAGGTTTGCAAGAGTATATGGGATAAGAACCCGTGGGAGATTATGGTTGAAGAATGGTTGCTGGAAGTCGCGGCAAAGGTGCCTGCACTTCCCCCATCATGAAATGATCTTAGGGGAATAACGTCGATTGGATGGGCAGAGTGAAAGGAGCTGTTGTGCGTGTCTTTGATTATGGAAGAATCAGAAGAAGAAGAAGAAGAAGAAGAAGAAGAAGAAGAGGAAACTATGAATCTATTCATGATGGAAAGATATAGAAAGCTTACCGAAAAACTAAGATGGAGAAGAAGTGAGATTTTAAGAAAAGGATGCAGAAGATAGTTGTGAATGCGTAAAAAGTAGAAAGAAGTTATTTTCCCTCTCTTATAGGGTTTTGGGAAAAGAGAAATTTGAAATTCAAAAGGCGCAATGATTACATGATTAATTGCGAGAAATATAAAGGGACAGCTTGTTAAACAAGTTAAGCAACCAAAAGTCAATTGTGTAAGTCACGCGTTGTAAGAAAGGTTTAATATTTACTAAATCCTAAAGAAATTGAAGGCGAACAAGGGATAGACATTTCTCAGTCAAAAATGCGATGTATGGTCGGTCTTTCCAAACAACACCAACATCGATCACCAACCACAGCGAAGAGTGAGGTCGGCATAACCGAGCGTAATATTATGTTCAATGGTCGGTTCTCTTCATTGTAAACACCCTAAGAATCAGGTCCTCGCATCATATCATGCTAACATGATGATACCGGTTGACCCTTAAAAGGAGTAGCACAATGTTGGGGGAGGGACATCTGATAACAGAATATATACTATAGGCCCACAAGCCCACATACAGCTCAAAAGATAAAGGATACATGGCTTCCACAGAGAGAGCCACGTGATAAACACTCAAATGCAGAAAAGAGCAGTTGGAGCCGTTACAAACAGGCTCATTAAGACCTCAATTGTAACTCTCACATTGATGACAACAGTCATATGGTCTTATACATAAAGCATAATCACTGAGGAGCAAGGTACACACAAATTCTCCAACAAATTGCTTACATTATACTTATTATTTCCCCCATAAGCTAACTTTAGCATCGGAGTGGCTACGTCGGACAAACCCGGCCTAGTTCTCTAACTTTAATTGTCTTGTAAGTATTCGGCAGTTTGGATCTCACGACATCATATGCTTTACAAGCATATGTATAAAAAAGATTATTTAGCACCTTCATGCCTATTATAACTAGTTATTATTTTGCTCCTTCATGCCTATTATAACTAGTTTTTTCAATTTCAACTAGCAGCTTTATATATAAGCTCAATTTTATTTATTGATTCGAGTAAATACGGTTTATTTGAAATTAATTAAATGAACAATTTCTAAAATTTTTTTTAGTATTTCATTTATTCTCTAATTCTTTACCCTATTCGTTTCAAATTCTTGGTTACTAAGATTTTCTCTTACCATTTATATTTTGTTGATTTTTTAAATTCTTATCTTGTTTTGTCTCTTTCAAACCATTTAATTTTTTGACATGTTGCTTTAAAGTTTTTTGTTTGTCTCATTTTTATCATCAAAACGTCATATATTATGATATACTTTTTCAAAACATTTTTTCTACTGTTCGAAATCTTGTAAGAACCCAGTAGGAATCTAGTTAGTATACATTATTCTGTTCGATAACTAGTACAAAAGCAATAAACAAACAATTATAATCTTAAAAGTAAATGATAATGCATTAGAAATTGATTACAATTGGTATATCATAAATATCTACAAAATATTGAATCAAAATAGCAACTATCTAATAGGAATGTGGTGGGATCATGGTAGGTAATGCAAATACATGTCAAAGTTTATTTCCATAGCATATGTGTACATATCAAGAATGATTTTTACTAAATTCACATACATACGAGCATCCTATCATATACCTACCAAATACTTATCCAAAAATTTTTTTGTTCAATATTTGGTAGGAATGTGGAAGGAACGTGATATTTTGTTGAAAATTTATTCAATCCATCAATATCTGGTAGGAAATGGGTAGGATCATGATCAAACCATATATCATTGTTATCATTCAAAACAAAAATTCAAAAAGCTATAAAAAAACAAATTTGGAATTAAAAAAACTACCAATTTCCTATCAGATTGCTACCAGGTAGCTACTAAATACTAAAAAAAAGATAATGCAAAATCAAATACAGATTTGATAAAACACACATCAATATCTTCAATTGTTATCTCACTACCAGTCATGCAATTCATCAAACACCTTATGTGCAAACTATAAAACCTTGCATTCTGTTGAATCAAAACAGAATTTCAAACCTCCAATTACAACAAATATGGATGACTTTTAACAATGCAAGATTAATGGGAAATTTCATAATGAAAAAGGTTAATCATTCATCTGAACACTTCGAGTTTTACATGATCCAAAAAATTGAAAAAATATATCACTGTTGATTTTCATGGCAAGATGTGAAGTAGAAACTTGAAATTCAATTATCAAATATTCTAACAGAGATTAGAAACGAAATTAATTCTGATGTAAAAATAACGAAAAACCTAATCACAATTTAAAATAAAAATAAGAAAAGCATGATGCAGAGAAGATGATAGTTGTAGAGAAGAATAAAATCAAATTAAGAAGAGAAGATGAAACTACTTCAGATTAACGAAATCGGATAAAAGAGAAGAAGAGAGAATCAAAGCAGAGAAGAGAATTGATTTAGAGAAATGGGTGAGAGTGAGGGTTGAAACATGTTATATAGAACATATAGATGGAAAAATAAAACTTAGAAAGGTTATAGAATGCAATGAATTAGTTAGAGGGTAAAATTGTAAAAACTTATCCCAAATAGGATATTTATAACAAGTTCCCCATAATATTTTACAATATACTTTTCAGAGAGGATTCTCTGACACCCTATGAGCGAGGTTTCGTAAGAAAAAGGAAAGGTAATGAGAAATGGTAATTTAAAGGATAGAATTTGATGGAAACATGAAAGGAATGAATAGTATGATGTTTAGGAAGAATGAATGAGTTTATTAACTAAAATGGTAGGTGAAATCATGACTTTCAGATTCTGATCGATCACTGATCCAATGAATGAAGTGGGTTATGGATTTAAGGTTCAACTGAAATAAATCAGTGGTTGAACCAGATAATATAAAACACATTAAATTATTGTTATATTTAAATAATTTGATATCAAACATGTAATATATGTTATATTGTCTTAATTAATAATAATGTTTAATATTAATACTTCAAATAATCTAATAAAAAGAGGGAAAATTTTTGTAGTAAATAGAATATACTTCGGAATAAACAATATTTTATAAATTAAGTAAAATGGTTAATCTTCAGGAATTTTTTTGGCCATGGATGTGTCATTAGAAATGCTCATGGGTTAGTCATTGTGGCTCGTTCTACCCTACTTCATGGAGGAGGTGACCATTTTTTGGCCGAGACTATCAATTGTCGGGAGGCTCTCTCTTGGCTCAAAGCTAATGGCTTTGACAAAATCATCCTCGAACTAGACGCTTTGAATGTCGTCAATGCTTTGAACAACTATTTGTTCGTTGTTTCTCCTATTGGCCTTATTATTTCTAATTGTAAGAACCTCTCTAAGCACTTTTCTAAGTTACGTTTTGCTTTCGTTCATAGGTCTGCGAATCACACTGCGCATTTGTTAGCTAGAGTAGTTGGTTCTTCGACGAAGTAGGGGGATTTGGTTTAACTCTTGTCCACCTTTGATTAGAGCTGTAATTGCTTCTGATTCTTAATGAATGACACATTTTTCAGTAAAAAAATAGTTAATATATCTTTATTTGAAATTATAAATTTGTAAAATAAAAGTATTGTACATTTAGAAATGATTAAAAAATAATTGATTTTTTATTATATATAAATTCAAAATACTATTTTTAAATCTTGATTCAAAACTATTATGTATATAATCAAACCTGTTTTCATAATACATTAAATGTTTTTTTAGTTTTATAAAAATTAAGCTGTAGAATAAGGTAATGATTTACTTACAACAACTTAAAAATTACATTGTATGATAACATATATAATACCAAAACTTAAGTCTAACTAAATTGGTTAGTGCATTAGTTAAGATGTGAGAAGTCTTGAGTTTGGATCACTCCTCCATCAAAATGAAATTTATATTTCAAATAAAAAAGAGGTTTTGTTTCAACTAGTTATAACTGAACCGGCTAGTCAAACTAGTCAACGTTCGATTTTTGACCAATATTGAAACTAGCTGAAAATTGACCGGACCAACCACCAATTTTGGTCAAACTCAGTCTAATCGACCGATCCGTTTTCAAATACATGGGTAAAATACTTAAATGTTCCTATTTCTAAAAATATTCATAAATAAATTATTTCAAGGAGTTGTGACTGAGGTGTTAGTTTAGTGGTTAAGAGTGAAGTTGTGGGCTCTAGAGATCCCTAATTTGAGTCACATCTGGGGTGAGTTTGGAATTTTAGTTTCTTTTAATGTATGCCTAATTGAGGCACTTATTTTTTTAAAAAAAAGACAATGAGTGTGAAAAAAGTAAAAATGTGTGAGGATTCTCTCAAACCCACCAAATTAGAAGGAACTAAAATTAAAAAAAGCTTTGTAAATGGAAGGATGACTCTCCTTCCAAATTTTATCTTTTACAATGTCTACTTTCATTCCAAGCACTGAATGATGATCTCATCTCATTAAAATCCCTTGGAAATAATCTCTCGAGCAAAGCCTAAGTTTAAATGATGGAATTTAGAATACAGTATTTTGCATTTCCACCATAGTTCAAGTTTGGATTGCTAAGAATTACTTCTCACAAATATCTACGTTTCTCTCTCCAATATAGTTATTAAACGTCTAAAAATTTGTTTGAAATTGATGTCACAAATGTTGTCTTAAAAAGTTATAATCGCAAACTTTTCATAAAATAGCATATATTTGTATTGTGCAAAAGATTTTGACTCCTAATACTAAATAAATAATTAGGATATGTATTATGTTAATCTCTGGAACTTTTTGGAACAACATCCTGGGAAATTAAACTCAACATCTAATAAATAAAGTTAAACACAAATGTTTGTGATCTATAAATTGTTAGTATCATTTTTCATTCCTTTCCCCCAAGTTTAATGATTTGCTTCACCTATTTTTCATCGGCTATTTCGTTTTGTGAAATCCTACTACGTATGATTCTACTGATGGTTGTCCTCTCCATCAATTGAAAGGTGAATATGATTAAGTTCGTCTACAATTGAGTTGACATTTACTAAAATGGTTTATCATTTTAAGTTAATCCATTCATTTCGGGTATACAAATGGTCCTAAATACAACTTTTATCTACAAATAAATTGATTTTTACAAAGGCAATACCTGAAGGAATAAAATCCTAAAATATATCTAGCCTGCATCCACAAGATGTTAGCACAATTTATATGGCACATCACAAGTAGGGTTAGTAACACCAAACCAGACTTAATTAATCATGCAAAAAGTTAGATTAAGGTGATAGTTAAAAGCGTTGCGCTCGATTGATTTTTAAAAGTGGAAATTGGAGTTTGTAAGTGATTTTTCTTGCAAAAACTATTTATTTTAGACCCAATAATTATTTTGAGACGTTACATGGCATATTTCGAGGTCGGTTATCTAGGAATATTAATTCTGTCGTTGTGGGTGCCTAAAACGGAACAAAAATATGAAATCTAGGCGAAAGTATATAAAAGGGAGGCTCTAGCCGAAAACTGACCAATGCCCCTCTGATTAGGCCGATGACGGTGTGAGCAAACGACGTTTTTGGACTCGAACGGTCGCCGCGAGGTGCCGGCCCCGTGAGATGGGGCGTGGGAGGTTTTAAGAAAACATGAAATGAGAAAGAAAGTTTCCAAAGACTCAAGGCCTAAACCTCTCGCCTACGCTGTTGTGGAGTCGCCACTCGGATAAGCTCTCCCGGGAAATTTGGTACAACCTTGATCCGTTAAGCCTAAACCGCACCGTAGTAAAGAGATTTTGGGTCTGATGAGTTACCTACTTCGTCATTATTTGAGTATTAATTACTAGTAAACAACCACTTTTAAGATATTTCGATTTATTTCTAGTTATTTTCAATTTATATTGGAGTTAAACATACACATGCAGAAAGCGAGAAATAAACAAGAGAAAATGATAAATAAAGTAAAAACGAGGCTTCTAACCTAAAGGGGGTAGGGTAAATAATTATACAAATCGAAGTAATATACAAATGATTCTAAATACAAATGATCTACAAATACATTTTATTTACAATTGCGATACACGAAGAAAAATAAAACCCCAACATACATCTAACCTAGACCAACTGCATCCACAAAGGTTAGCACGAGATATTTATCACGGCATCATGGCATAGTTAGTTAACCAAACAAGACACAATTAGTCATGCAAATAAGTTAGATGAGGGTGAATGTTCACCACTTTTCTACTGATAAGTTTAATAACTTTTTCACAAAGATTTTGGCTATATATTAATGGTGCTGAAAATTTGTTCACATAAAGTATAAGTGTTGTTAATACCACTTATCAAGATAGAAAAATGATGATAACTACAAGTATACAGTTGCGATGTAGTTTTAAAAGATATCGATTCCACAGGGAAGGACCAGCTCTAAAGATCAACAAGGAAAACGGAATGAAGAAAATAAAATAAAATAATTTGAAGTTTTGGATAGGAGGATTAGAATGAAGAATGGATAGATATATGTATGGAAGATTAGAGTGGTTGCATTTTATGCTCCATACCACTCTCTCATTTTTTTCTTTTAAGCATATGTTTTTGAAGTACTTTGTACTTTGCACCCATTTTCGTTCTATGCTTTCTTTCTTTTTTCACTCAATGAATGGTTGCAGTTTCTGCTCCGTACCATTCCTCACCTTTTACATAACTCATTGGTTATCCTCTCTTTCTTTTGATTTTTCACTCTTAATAACCTCATCCTTTATTGATCAATTTCAAAGTATTATGACTATAGTTTCCCAACACATTAAACACACTCAATACTTATAGGACTTATTCGAGATTTGCATATAAAACTCATAGTAAGAATACTATTAGATATTACTCCACTTAAACTTTTCTGAAGCATTAAACTAAAACTATATAACTTATACTAATTCATGTTGCATTGAAATATATATCGAAACTAACTTGGAATGTTGCTCTCGAATGTTACTCACCACTCATCCTTGCCAAATGCTAAATGTTGTGCTAATAACACTCAATTTCAACATGCGCTCAAATTTTGAACTAACATCAAACTTATAATACCTAACACTCTCAATAACCTTGGACAAATGTTAGTACACTATAAGAATATATAATGTATAAATGACAAGAAAATCAACAAAAATTTTCAAATTCTTCGATTTTTTATTTTATTCAATTTTTTTAAATTTTTTCAAGATTTTTACAAATGTCCCCCCACACTTAAAGAACACAATTTCCTCATTATGAGACATCTAATAAAAATCAAAATTAATAACTAGTCTAAAAATATGAAAAAGAAAAGTAAAGAGAAAACTCATTCTATTGAGAAGCAGAATCTAGGGCCCATGTTGCGATCGCGAAGGCCTATCTCGATCGTGACTTCCTTAATAAAAGAAACAGTAGGTTTTGAAACCTGATATTCACGAGTGCGAGATGTATGTCGTGGTCGTGATCTTCTTTAATTCTTCAAATTCTTCAAATTTTAGACTTTGTACCTAGAAAAACTTAGAAAAACAAACGTATTAAATATAATTGTTCGTTCTCTGGCAATTTGATTTTTAGAACGCACTTACCTTCCCCGGACTTGATCTTTAGAATGCACTTGCCTTCCCCGGCAACGGCGCCGAAAACTTGTTCACCACTTTTCTACTGATAAGTTTAATAACTTAAGATTTTGGCTATACTCGTTTCGAAAGGCTTATCCCTAGTAACGGCACCAAAAACTTGTTCTCTTTAAAGTATAGGTGTTGTCAATACCACTTATCAAATAGAAAAATGATAATAGCAGCAAGTATACAGTTGTGATGTAGTTTTAAAAGATATCTATCCCATAGGGAAGGACCAGCTCTAAAGATCAATAAGGAAAACGGAATGAAGAAAATAAAATAAAATAATTTGAAGTTTTGGATAGGAGGATTAGAATGAAGAATGTATAGATATATGTATGGAAGATTAGAGATTCTAATATATAGATTTTCCTATGAAATAAGTATAGCAAAGAAAACATGCAAGTTCAACAAAGTTATTACGTTCACTAAACTAATCTAACATAATCGGTTCTAGACACCCAAATGTTCAATGATTCATAGCAGAGCAACACATGAAATGACTTTTCTAAATCTAGCGCAAACGAATCAAGACAATTATATAAACTTGAATAATAATATTACTAAGTACGTGTTTCTCTCACATTGCCATGTTTAGCAAGTTACAATTCCAAAAATGTTAGCTCACTAAATAGCGTTAAAATCACAGATCCAGTGATTATAGACAATCTCGTTAACCCCGAAACTACTCTTAAAGTTAACTCCAAAGCATATAACTTGATTAATATAAAAGACTTAACATGAAATACGCATTATGACACATAGACATATCATAAACTTCGAAATAGAAAGTATAAGTAGAAAGCAAAGCAAAGTTGTAAGGTATGCAAGTGAAAGCTAAAGTTTATCAA
>CATIWQ010026285.1:0-12802 GCA_949673415.1 Euphorbia schlechtendalii
AATTTAACAATTTTAATTATATATTATGATACAGAATAACATGTCTTAATCTCAAAGTTTAAATTGTTAGGTAAAAATGCAATCATATAATAAATCACCATGCCATAGAGGCGTACATTTCTAACATGAACCACTTCCGAAAAAATGCGATGCCTAGAGGTATCCCTAACTCTATCGTCGACCATGAACTTTGCATCCCCGCTACCCATACCAACAGCCATTGCCGTCGTCCCCCCTCCTCCCTCATCCCTAACCTTGACTATCATCACCACTGATCATTATTCCTATCCCACGACGCCAACATAATCAGTCCTTCAACCCTATCTTAAACCAAAACTATTGTGCGGCGGAAGCAAATATGAAACAATAAAACCTTACCAAATTCAAAGAACTCAAGCTTAACAACAAAAGAAAAGCAAAATATAAACATGCATCAAGCGAACATAGATTTTAACGTGGTTTCTTGGAATTTTATGGCCAGACTAGTCCACGGGGGAAGGCCTCCGGCAATAGCTTTATTGATCTCTAAGAATCTTAGTTATAGCTCAGCATTAAACTCTAATTAATCGATCTAAACGTTCTCTCTATAGTTTACAGTACCGTAAACCCTAAACTCACAATCTCAAGAGCTTAATCAAACAGAGAATTATACAAAGATCACTCAATGATTACAATCGTAACCTTTTCCCAGAAATACAACAAATTTAAAGCTAAGAAGAAGAAGAGATGAAGAATCCCAGAGAAGAACCCTAAAAGCCACTCTCTCTACAGAAATAACCCAAAACCCGTGCAACTAAAGAGACAGAAGAAGAAAGGCCCTTTTATATGAAGGATGAGGCAGTTCCCTTTCCTCAAAAGATCATGGACGTTCAAGTTCAATTAAGATATACACATGGCAGAGAAGAAGCTTGCAAAGAGAGAAGAATTGAATCAGCAGCAAGGACGGGCTTCAAATGGGCTTGATCACTTCTTGAGTAGAATTTGAATGAGCAATGAGAGGCCCATGCTTCAAAAAGACTTGTCATGACACTAGTCTTGAGCCCATACCTAAATCACACCACTACAAAAACCCTCTACAACATCACAAGATTCATAAGCAATCGGGTTCCAATCAAGGCTCGAAGATTTACTTTGAGAATTATCCTAACTCTCATCATCACGTGGTTTCAATGAAGCAAACTTTTCCTCAAGTATGGTGTAAATGGGGTTATCTACACAGCATGTAAACGTAACATCAAAAACTTTAATTTTGGGTTCCAAACTATGGATAAAACCATCCCCATGCACGAGGCATTATACCGCCCAAATTATGTGGAAATCAGAGCTATCCGCCTTAGGGATTTTAAAGCAAGATTCTCAAAATTGGTGTTCATGGAGAAGAATCATTTCAAGCCCCCCTCACCCTTGATTACACCAGCCTATAAATGAATTTTTATAGACTCACCGAGGGATTATAGAAGTTATGCAGATGTTGTTGCACCCAAGCCCAAAATGATTGACGTCAAGATTGATTCCGATATCAAGAAAGCGAAGTGGAAAGCTTTCTCATGTTTAGCAAAGGTACGTAAGTTATCCCATATTCCTGAACTTTATGAGATGGTATGATCAAGGAAGTTTGCAATCAAGTTTGTAGTGCCGATAGGGGGAAATTTTGTTGTGATGTCCTTCTTCTTAGAATACGCATTGAATGGTTTCCTTGATAATGATAGGTTTCACTCCAGGACATTTTCTATGAGGTTTCAAGGTATCCGATTAACTTTATTTCTTCTGTAAGTTTGGTATTTGTTGATTTATTGGGGTTGCCTCATACTATTATTACTGAAAGTTTGACTCGACATTTAGCATCATTGTTTGGGAAGTTAGTTTCAATTGATTTCAATTTTAAAAACTCTGATTGTTTGGATGTCGTTACCTGCATTCTCTCAGTTTCTATAGGCATTTTGGATAAATGGATAAACATAACTTCTAGCGATGTTGTGGTTTCGGTTATGGTTAAGTTCAAGCAATTAGTAGCTCGCAAATATTATCCTGAATATAAATAAATCAATGATTATAGTAGTCAATCAAAAGCAGATTTAATTGTTGGTGAGGATTGTTACACTGTACCCATGGAGGTGTCAACTAGCTGAGACCCTCCTCCTATCATTCGAAGTACACAACCATCACAACGCAACAAGCATTCTAAGTCAAGTTGAACCAGCCTTTCCACTACCCAACTAAATACACAACTTACCCAACCATCTTTCTCGATTATGATTGAGAGATTATCTTCTTCAGTTGTGGCCGAATCACAAAAGAGTACCTTCATCTTATCGAAACAAGATATAGAACATAAAAATAGATTTGTTCTATTATCTCAATAGAGGAATCTGATTAAACCTAGTTACCTTTGGGAGATGGGTTTAAGCTCAAACTGTTTAAAGAGAAGTCCAAGTCAATTATTACGGGGGAGAATGAATCTCATATTATGAGATGAATGTTGTGTTCATACATCAGAGTTTAATTCTATCATTATGTCTTCATCTTTTGTACATTTGAATAGTCGAGGAGGAATGAGTAACTTGGCTAAACAAACATTTATTCGTTCACTGGTTTGTAAACACAATCTTTAGTTTTTTGTTTTCTTGGAAATTAAAGTGGCAAGGGTATCATATTCTCTTATTAGTAATCATCAAGGGCATAACAATTTTGGCTCAGCTTGTGTTCCTTCAAATGGACTGTCGAACAGAATGCTTGTTTCTTGAAATTCGTCGCTAGTTCAAAGGATGGTAATTTCTTCTTCCTCTAGTTGGATAGTAATTCGGTTCAATTCCATCATCTTTGAGGTTCATATTATGGCTTTGTATGGGTCTACAATTTGGCTAGAAAGGGTGTAGATGTATTGGGAACTTATACCTATCATTGGCCAGTTGACTAATATGTTACTTTGTGGGGATTTCAATGACGTGATGTACCATTTGGAGCGCTCATGAGGGCTTCCCTCCCCTTCAATTATTGGGTTTCAAGATTTAGCTAAAGATTATGAGCTCATGGATATTCCCCTAAACAACCAGGATTACACTTAGCACAATAAACAATCATTTTCACGAAAAGATAAAATGCTTACCTCCTGTGCACTCCAAGATCGGTGACCTTATTTTTCAATCACAACAATTGTCACAACCCTATCAGATAACTTCCCTATCCTTTTTCGGTCTCACATCATCTCCAATTATAGGCCAAAGGAATTTAGATCGCTTAATTGTTGGTGGGACAATCAAGAATTTAGGCGGTTTGTTACGAATGCGTGGACTTTGATTTGCTTAGAGTTTGGATTTAAAGAAATTGCATTCAAGCTTCGATTACTATGGAATACCATTAAGTCGTGGCACTAGCAAATTTTGGGAATTTAGAATCGAGGATTAAAGAGCTTGAGACACTAATTTTGGCGCTAACTTCGAGTGCAGTAGCTCGGTCATTGTCTGTACTTGATGTTTTGACATTATTTGAATCTCAAAATTCAACAGCATATCTTTAGAGGAGCTTAGAGAAGGTTAGACACCGCAAATCCCAAGTCTCTTGGTCGCTTTTGGATGATAATAACACAACATTCTTTCATCGAATGGTTTTTGTGACATTTAGAAATAATCAAATTTATTTGCTTGAGATTGGTGAAAATTATATATATGTTGCGGAATCAATTAAAAAGGCCATTAACGACTACTATTGGCAACTTTTCTCGGCGGCCCTAGATAAACCGTTCACTACTGAAGTTGAATATTGCAAAGGTTTCCACTCCATTTAATTCACTACTCATTTCTCCTTTCTCCGAAGAGGAAGTGCAATCGGTTGTTTGGGCATGTGGAGAGAATAAGGTCCCGGGTCTAGATGGATTCAATTTTCATTTTTATAGACAATGTTGGGAGTTCATTAAATCAGAGAAATGCAGCTTTTCATCATTTTTACGAGATATCTAGCTTGCCAGATTCACTCAAAACCTTGTTCACGGTATTAATACCGAAAGTGTCGTACTCATGTCAGTTACAGAATTATAAGGCATCTTCTTCCTTTTATAAGATTGTTTCAAAGACATTTTCTTCTCTTCTACAACAAACGTTACTGGATAATCTCTGGGAATTAATTTGCATTTGTAAAAGTAATAATCATTTTTTAATGTTCCTTTCTAACATTCGAGGTCATTCACTCTATCTACCATAAACGACTTATTTGTTTGGTCCTGAAGCTAGACTTTCATAAGGCTTTTGATAGCATTTCTTAGTCTTACATCAATGTGATCTTAGTTAAAATGGGATTTCACAATAAATGGATTTCTTGGTTAGCTAACTTCAGGAGAAAGTCGACCACATCTATTTTGATAAATGGGTCTCCAAGCTAATAAATCCGAATATCGAAAGGAGTTTAGCAAGGGGACCCAATCTCTTCTTTTATCTTTGTATTGGCTATTAAAGGATTGAAACAATTAATGGATGCGAGTATTAGAGAAGGAATTATGCTAGGTTTTAAGCTTGAGGATCCACTCCCTAACATCTCTCTTTTCCAGTTTGTAGATGATGCAATATGTTTTTTTAAATGGATGTGTCTTTAATTTCAAGCTTTATCTGAGTTCTTCGTTGCTTTGAACTTATTTCTAGCTTATGCATTAATTATCATAAAAATTCTTTGTTGGGCATTAATAACGATGACACGATGTTACATTCAGCCGCTTCTCAACTAAGTTGTTATAAATTCCTAATCTTAGGGTAAGAAGTCTTGATTAAATTAGTGTTTGTATCCCTCTCGTTTTATCTACTTTCTTTATATAAACTATTAGATTTGGTTAACATCAAGTTAATTCGCTTAATGAAGAAATTCTTGTGGCGAGGTGATTTAGAAGCTTTGGGTATGTGTAAAATGAGCTAGGATACCATAAATCTGCTTAAAAACTTGGAGGTCTTTTTATTATATTTTCAAGCTAGTTAACTACAATTTACTTCTAAAGTGGCTTTGGTAATTACTGTCAACAAGTGCAATATCTCTATGGCATTCATATTATGCTCAACGACATGGCTTTAGTACTTGGTGGGCTATGGTTCATGCTAATACATCGAAGTTATCACCCATTTGGCTGAATGTAGTTTCTAGTTGTATTACAAATCAAAGATTTTGGGAATTCTTTTAAGCTAATTCTCGTATAAGGGTTGGGAATGAGCATTCATTTATGTTTTGGTTGGATAATTAGTCTTCTAATCAATCATTGAAATCTTTATTTCCGAATCTCATGGTTTGTGTAATAGGACGATAACAACTATTCCAGAAGTATGTGATGAACTCTTTGTCACAACCGTATTCATTCATCCCTTTTGGCATCATCGATTATGGCTTACGGAACATTCTCGTTATCTTGAGTTGAAGCATTGGATATCCATGGCATGCTCAAATCTATATCCGAAAGAATTGGATATGGAAGCTCTCGGCCAACTTGTATCTCTGACTTTCACGATGGATTCAGATTGTTTACAATGGGTAATTGAGGAAGATAAGTAGTTCTCTGCTTCCTTGTTTTGCTATGGGTTTTATCAAACAGGTAATTGGCCTCATCCAAGTTGCTCGTTTGAATTAATTTCGAAGACACCACTACTGCCCAAGATATGATTCTTTGGTTGGCTCATTTTTCACAAGTGGATCCCAACCCGTAGCTTTCTATTCAATCGAGGCTGCATTTCATTAAATAATTCTACTTGTCCCTTTTACTCTGAAATATAAACATTGGAGCATGCTTTAATGTTGTGTCATTACAGTTGGGGGTTATGGTGTAAACATTTAATTAGATGGGCATTAGTTTGACAGTTCTGTTGAGTTTGTATGACTTTTGAAGTCGTGGAGATTGTAGGAAAACTAGTGTTTTACTAGCTTACTTTCAAAAGAACAATATCTCACATGGGAAACTTTGAAAGAGTTTATGTGGTTTAAATTAAAATGTTCCTTATGGGCTTGTAAATTTGTGACGGAATCAAGGAAGGCCCTCACGCACATGAGAGAAATGGACCAAAGTCGTTTTTAGTGAAAATCGTCTGATTCCCCCTTACAAGGGTGAAGCCTAGGCTTTGGAACTTTTTATTATTTTATGGAAGAAATATTTTTATTTTTCAGAATGCCTTACCTTGAACTAGAGGAATTTGACTATACTTAAATTTGTAACAGCTTTTGTGCTTTAATGTTCAACAACTATTTTCCCAAGAGTTATTATCCCAACAACTTTTGCTTTAATGTCAAAAATGTTTGCCTATAAACAACTATTTTTCCTTGCCTATAAATATAATGCTTGTATTTTCCGTTTGAGACACTAAAAATTTTCTCTACCTTAAATTCTGGATATATTACACTTCTGTTCCTGTCACCATCTCTTCTTAGGGTGAAGAAGTGGTTCAATCCTGCGAGGAACTACCAAGTATCCTTTAAAGACAGTGCCCAGCATGGCTCCACTTACCTAATGTCAACTCTCTTTTGCTTTGTTACAGCTTAAGGTTCTACCTTGTTTACCAGTTTCAGCTACCATCCCCAACAATCTCAAAGAATAGTTCATTATGGCTGGTGCTAGTGATGTTTCTCCTCTTTTACCTCCATTCATTCCTCCAGTTATTCCTCCAATTGTGCCGCCAATGGTTCTTACTCAACTTGAAGGTTCTGGAAATATTTCACCTGCTGCTGCACTTGTTTATGCTAAGCCTTTCCCTGATGTGTCAAAAATTGAAGTTTTCAACGGTGAAAATTTCAAATGATGGCAGGAAATGCTTTTCTCTCTTCTTGATATGCACGGTGTAGTAGTCGCGCTCATAAATGCCACTCCAACAAAACCCCCTACTCATATTACTAGTTGGGTTTATGCCAACAAAGTCTGTAAGCATAGTATTCTCAGTACTCTATCTGGTGATCTATTCAATGTTTACTGCTCTAAGAAAGAGGCCATAGACATTTGGGAATCCTTGATTACCAAATATACTCTCAGGATGCTGGCAAGAAAAAATTTGTAATTGGAAAATATTATAAATGGGAAATGGTGGAGGACAAGGACATCCAGACCCAACTCGTTAAGTATCATCGACTCATTGAAAATTTGAAATCTGAAGATATCATTCCTCCTGATGAATTTATTGTAGGTGTTCTAATTGAAAGTTACCCCCTCTTGGAGTGCTTACAAGAAACATCTTAAACATGAGCAGACAACATTTTCCCTTAAAGAGTTGATCACTCATATTGTCATTGAAGATGTAAGCTAGAAGGAGCTAAAGACTACCAAAGGAAAGGAGATTATCTCTAAGAAGAACTTTGTGCAAGACAATCCTCAATAATGGAAGAGGTATGATGCTAAACATGGTTGGGAAACCAGGTCATCATGCTTTTCAGTGTAGGAAGCGAGCTGTGAATAATTATAATCTTGCCAAACCAAGTGTTAGTTTGGTTTAAGTAGATGATATAATTGATGCGGTCATTTCACATGTGAATTTGGTGGCTGATGTGAATGAGTGGGTAATGGAAAATACGTTCAAGTCCTATAATCCAATTGATAGTGGAGAAGAAACTGTTTATCTTGGTGATTCCCGAACTGCTCAAGTTTATGGAAAGGGAAAAGTTATTCTCAAGCTCACATCTAGCAAAATTTTGGCACTTAATGAGGTGCTACATGTTCTAAATATTAAAACCAATTTAGTTTCTATTGGCCTTTTAGGAAAAAATGGTGTGAAGGTAGCTTTTGAGTCCGATAAGGTCATCATAACCAAGAATAATGTGTTTATTGGAAAGGGTTATTTTAGTCATGATCTGTTTGTACTCAATGTTTCTGAAATTATCAATAATAATAATGCTAGTAATTCTGCTTATATTGTTGATTCTTATGATATATGGCATGCTAGATCAGGATATGCTAGTTTGCGTTACTTAAAGCTTTTAAATTCTAGTGGTTTAATATCTAATCCTAAATTTTCTTATGATCAAAAGTGTGAAATATGTGTTGAGGAAAAACAAACAAAGAAGCCTTTTAAATCAATTCAAAGAGAATTAGAATTAGTAAAATCAATATATTCTGATTTAGGGGATTTGAAAAATACCATGTCTAAAGGTGGTAAAAAGTATTATATTACTTTTTATTGATGATTTTTTCAAGGTATTCAAAAGTGTATTTACTTCATAGTAAAGATGAGACTTTTGATATGTTTTTGCTATAAAAAATGAGGTTGAGAATCAGTTTACTTAGAAGATTAAAAGGATAAGATCCAATAGGGGTGGTGAGTAATTTGCCTTTAATGATTTTTGTGAGAATCATGGTAATATACATGAGACCACACAACCGAATTTTAAAAGAAATGATGAATTATATGCTTTTAAGTTCTGGTGTTCCTAAAAGTTTATGGGGTGAGGCCATTCTGTCTGCTTGTCATGTTCAAAACAAAATTCCTTCTAAGAAGACCAATAAGACACCATATGAGTTATGGAAGGGTTATCTTCCTAACTTGCAATATTTGAAAGTGTGGGGGTGTCTTGCTAAGGTTCTTCTTCTCGAACCTAAGAAGAGGAAATTAGGTTCCTAAACTTCTGATTGTGTGTTCATAGGCTATGCAAAACATAGTGTTGTCTATAGAGTTCTTGTGCTTAAAAGTGATGCGTTTGAAAGCGACACTATTATTATGACAAAGAATGCAGAATTCATTGAAAATACTTTCCATATATGAATAGAGAATTTCCCACTTCTAGTATTGTCCCGGATGTTGACCCAGTTGCACCTAATTTTGAAAATGTTTTTTATAATGATTCTTTGTTATAAGGAAAGAGTATAGGAAAAGTAAAATCTTTTGGTGATGATTTTTATGTGTATTTGATTGAAGATGAACCTAAAACTTTTTCTAAAGCAATTTTATCTTTTAAGTCAAAATTTTGGCAAGAAGCTATCAAAATCTAACTTGATTATATTTTGAAAAATGAAACTTGAAATTTAGTTGATTTTCATCCAGGAGCTAAACCTATTGGGTGCAAGTGGATTTTCAAAAAGAAACATTTTCCTGATGGTTCTTTTGATAAGTTTAAAGCTCGTCTCGTTGCTAAAGGTTTTACTCAAAAGGAAAATGTTGATTATTTTGATACTTACGCTCTGGTGGCTAGAATTTCTTCTATACTGATTTTAATTGCTTTAGCTTTAGTTTATAATCTTTTTATCCATCAAATGGATGTGAAAACTGCTTTTCTCAATGGTGATTTAGATGAAGAGATCTATATGGTGCAATCCAGGGGGTGTGTTAAAAATGGGTAAGAAGGGAAAGTATGTAAATTAATAAAGTCTTTATATGTTTTAAAACAAGCACCCAAACAATGGCGCATGAGAAATTTGATCAAGTTTTGATGGAAGATGGTTTTTCATCTCTTGATGTGGACAAGTGTGTGTATACTAAAATAATTGACGGAATGTGTGTGATTATTTGTTTTTATGTTGATGATATGCTTATCTTTAGTCCGAGTATTGACATTGTTAATAGAATAAAGAATTTTCTATCATCAAAGTTTGACATGAAAGATATGGGACAAGCTAGTGTGATATTGGGCATGAGGATCATAAGTAAGGATAACGGTATCTTATTAACTCAAGAACATTATGTTGCGAAGCTTCATCAGAAGTTTGAGTATTATGATGTAAATCATGTGAGTACCCCTTATGATCCTAATATCTATTTGAAGAAAAATAGAGGTGATCTAGTGGATCAATCCAAGTATGTAGATATTATTGGTAGTTTGTCGCACTTTATGAATTTCACACATCCCAACATAGCTTATGTTGTGTGTAGACTAAGTAGATATACACAAAATCCAAGTGATGATCATTGGGCAGCTATATTGAGACTAATGAAATATTTGAGAGGTACCATGAATTATGGTATTCTATAGTGGAAAAACCAGCTTTACTTGAAGGGTATAGTGATGTAAACTGGATCTCTGATTTAGATGAGACAAAGTACACTAGTGGTTATGTTTTCACCCTTGATGGTGGAGCAATAACATGGAAGTCAAGCAAGCAAACCATTATAGCAAAATGTACGATGGAATCTGAGTTTGTTGCTTTAGAATTGACATGTAATGAGGTTGAGTGGTTGAGAATTTTTTTGGAGTTGTGCCCTTGGGGATAAAACCAACAATTTCTGTGTATATCATTGTGATTGCCAAGCAGCAATATCAATATCGAGGAATAATGCCTTTAATGGAAAAAATAGGCATATACGTCTAAGACACAACGTTGTGAAGAAATTGATAAAAGATGGAGTGATATCCATAAATTATGTGAGGTCAGAAGTGAACTTGGCCGATCTTCTGACAAAACCGATTGGATGAAAATTAGTCTAAGAAACATAAGAGGGGATGAGACTAAAGCCAATATGAAATTAGCAAAGATGGTAACCCAACCTATATGATTGGAGATACCATGAAATAGGTTCAAAGGGTAATAATGAGTCTTTGTTAGTTCTACTAGCACAAAATATGTTATCCCAATCCTAGATGTGAGAAAGTGCTATGTTTTATATTATGAGAGGATGAGTCTAAAGGTCTCTTAATGAATTTCATATCTCTTATGAGTAGTGTATATAGTGCAATATACACTTGATGAAATCACCTATGTAAGTGTGAAGTGGGGCCGCTTCTATGAGATAGTGGCGCTATCTCTAGAGAACTTATGAAAGACCAGGCACGCGCACGGTCTATTTGCGTAAAACCGCATTGAACAGAAAGTTTATCTTGGTATAGTATGATAAGGTAAAATCTCTATTCCACAGTAGCGCTTATTTTGTTCAAGTAACCATACGTTTCACCAAATATTCCGTGGATTAAATTTTATCTATCAAGTATTGGTTCAAGTCCAAAAGACACCAATGTCATGCATTATATGTCAAACTTGAGATATCTAGAAAATTCGTATTTGAAAATTTTCATTCCAAATATCTTTTGAAAGTTGTGGGGGATTGTAGGAAGACTAGTGTTTTACTAGCTTACTTTCAAAAGAACAATATCCAACATGAGAAACTTTGAAAGAGTTTACGTGGTTTAAATTAAAATGTTCCTTATGGGCTTGCAAAATTGTGAGAGAATCAAGTTGGGCTCTCGCGCACATGAGAGAAATGGCTCAAAGCCGTTTCTAGTGCAAATCGTCTTTTTTCCTCCCCCCCCTGCGCGGGCAAAGCCTAGGCTCGGGAACTTTTTATTATTTTATGGAAGAAATATTTTTATTTTTCAGAAATATTAGTTTATGATTTTTGAAATTCCTTACCTGAACTAGAGGAATTTGACTATACTTAAATTCGTAAGAGCTTTTGTGCTTTAATGTTCAACGGCTATTTTCCCAATAGTTATTATCCCAACAGCTATTTTGCTTTAATGTCAAAAACGTTTTCTTTTACTGCATTTCTGCAACAGCTATTTTTCATTGCCTATAAATACAGTGCTTGTATTTTTTGTTTGCGACACTGAAAATTTTCTCTACCTTGAATTCTGGATATATTACATTTCTATTCCTGTCACCATCTCTTCTTGAGATGAAGAAGTGGTTCAATCCTAAGAGGAACTACCAAGTATCCTTTGAGGACACTGCCTAGCACGGCTCCACTTACCTAACATCAACTTTCTTTTGCTTTGCTACAGCTCAAGGTTCTGCCTAGTTCGCTAGTTTCAGCTGCCATCCCCAATAGCGATCTTTTTTCAAGAATGGTTTCAATCAGGATTTTTCAACCTCACTGTAGTTTTCAATAGCTTGGTCCCTTTGGAAGTAGGAATGACATTATTTTCAAGGGTGTTGAAGGAACCAAGGATTTGTTATTGGCAAGCATTCACTTTTGTTGGTCATTGTATAAATATAGACATAAGTCAGTATCTTTAGTGGTGTCAAAATTATTTATCGATCGGGCTATTCTTTGTAACTGACGTTGAGAAGTGATACTCCCTTATATATCACCACTATTTTGATATTTTAATAGTATTTTGGCCATCTTGAAGCTTTAATTTGTTTGAGTGCCAACCTAGTTGTTGGGATGCTTGCTTTCTTTGCTCCTAGTTCAATCTTTGTTTTTCAAAAAGAAAAAAAAATCTCACCATGCCATTTATGGAAATTTAATCCAACAAATGCAGTTTTTAGGATTCAAACAAAGATTCGAATTCTCTAAATTTGTTAGGTGGTAAATTTATAAAATTCTGTTAATTAAAATTATTCATCCAGTTTTAATGATTTAGATTGAATTTTAGTTATCCGTAGGTTCACAGTGGAATTAAATCTAAACAATTAAAATGATAAAAATTGATTGAAATTTATTACTTTAACAAAATTGAATTTTAGAAAATTTTTTTTCTTTTTTCGAAATGACGGTTAAATTTAATAGTGTAAGCAGGTAAATAAAGGCCCAATCATATGTTACTTTAATCCTTACATTGTGTATAGGATAAAAGTTCTCAAATTTCTTCTAACTCCTTTAATTCTAAAGCTTCTATGCTATAAGCTTCCAAATAATAGCTGTAAAAGTTCAGTTTTGAGTAGTGTATACCCGATAAGCTTCGTAAAATTTATAAATTTAATTTTGTAAGACGGGTTTTAGATTACATTTAAGTCTAATATATAAACATGCGGACTCCTAAATATATATTTAGATATACTTGTTGGATTATAAACTTGATTTAATCCAAACTAATTTGGAGGCTATTAAATGTGTTAGTTGGGAGTTGTGGTTAGATGGATGTTGTGGTTAATAAATGTGTTAGTTGGGAGTTGTGGTTAACAAATGTGTTAGTTGGGAGTTGTATC
>CATIWQ010026298.1:0-11181 GCA_949673415.1 Euphorbia schlechtendalii
AAGAAAAAAGAAGAGCAAACAACTATCTAAAATGATAATTAGTACAGCCATTAAAATCATGAAACAAAAAACTCCGACAGAAATGAGGAGCCTGAAGCCATTCCGAGGAGGTTGTTGTAATTCGCCCGTGGTTCGCAAGAGTATCCGCAACCAAATTCCCTTCACGAAAGGTATGTGAGACTAAGATATGCATGTTTTGCATCAGTTGTAAACATTCATTCCAAGCCACCATAAGAAACCAAGGCACCCATTCGCCTCTAGTTCGCAACATATGAACCATGAATGTGGAGTCACTATCAAGCTAAACTTGATTCCATCCTCTATCAACTACCAACTTCAGCGCATGAATGCTCGCTTCTAGCTCCGCCGTAAAAGCAAAGGCGTTGTTCCTGTAAAAAGCAAAACCTAAAATGAAATTGGCGTTAGAATCTCTGAACACCCCACTGTATCCCGATGGTCCCGGTGCTCCCTCTGAAGATCTTTATTATCTAAATAACTTAGAGAACTAAAATATCTTTTAAGATCAGGTATATCCCTAACATCAATTAATAAGACCTTTTTATTGTCATTAATAGAAAGGATAACAGATCCTACACCTAGGACCTGACAGGTTGAATTATTTCCCATTAAAACATGTCCCCCATTTACAGATTTATACTCATAGAACCAATCTCTCCTAGGGGTCATATGAAAGGTACACCCTGAGTCAAGAATCCAGGATTC
The DNA here is from genome assembly GCA_949673415.1 of Euphorbia schlechtendalii. Taxonomy (NCBI): domain Eukaryota; kingdom Viridiplantae; phylum Streptophyta; class Magnoliopsida; order Malpighiales; family Euphorbiaceae; genus Euphorbia; species Euphorbia schlechtendalii. Next base: position 724 of record CATIWQ010026298.1, read on the forward strand.
TTGATCTCTACATTGGCCAATGGTCAATGCCTCAATATCACCAAGTTCTGCAGTGTTATTAACAACACCTGCAGTAGGTTTATTTTCAGTTTGGTTGGTAATTCTCTGCCTACAAAACTTCCTAGTGTGACCTTTCTTATTACAATAATAACATGACAGATCTTTATGTGTTCTAACTTTGGACTCCTCTTGATTATTTCCTTCATTATTCTTTTGAGTACTTGAATTAGATTTACCCTTCTTTCCCTTCTGATGATTTCCCCTTTTACTTTTAACATAAAGAGCCTCAATGGCTTGACCTTTAGTTTTAAAATCCCCTTTAATCTCAAGTTCTCTTAACTTCAAAGCATTTATTATATCATCTACTTCTATATGCTCCCTACCATATTTCAAAGCATCTTTGACATTTTTGTACAAATCAGGTATGGCATTTAACAGAAGTATAGCTTGATTTTCAGAAGAGGTTATTTCATCTGCACTTTCAAGATCATCAATAATCTTTTGAAAATCATCTATATTATCATCAATAGATTTACTAGGGTTTATTTTAAAACTAAAAAGTGTTTCCTTCAACCAAGAAACTTTAGCAACATCTTAGTCATGTATAAGGATTCTAGTTTTAACCAAAGTTTAGGAGCATCATCACAGCTCCTAACCTTTCTGAGAATAGAATCAGTGAGATTAAGGATAATGGTTGAATAAGCCATTTCCATTACATCTTGTTTCTCATCAGGTGAAAGGGAACTAGGTAGGGTATCTATGCCTTGTAAGGCCCCATGACATTTTTGTTGGACTAAGATAGCTCTCATTTTATCTTTCCATAACATAAAATCAATTTTACCATCAAATTTTTCAATGTTAACTTTGGAACTTGACATGATTAAGGAGTAGAAAAAGAATAGACTCAAACAATCTAGCAACCAATTCTTTAAGAAGGAAACAACAAAGCAATTCTCAGAAGAAGAAAGACTCTTAAAGAAATCTAACAAATAAGAGGATTCACTTTGAGACCTAATTCTTGAAGAATTAACAATGGCTAAAAAAGAGAATAAATAATATTCAAAGATCAAACAGAAATTATCAAAAAAATTTCTAACACATTCAAGGCACATAGTAGACCAGTAAACAACAAACTTCGAAGTAGATTTCCTCCAAGTTATGTGATGCAGAATGTAAAAAACTTAAAGAAAATAGAGATAATCATACAAATTATGCCAAGAGAGATAAGGTGAGAGCAACTTACTAACTATTCTTCTTTTTACAATGATTATGAGAGAGTTTTAGAGTATATTACCTTAGTGCTTTTCTAAATATCTTTTAGGTAATGTATTGGTAGTAAACCACCAGTTTCCTCATAATATATCAAGAAAAGGAATTTTCAGTATATGTATTATAAAACCAGTTTAATCATAAAAAATAGTCTAGAATTCGCAACACTGAAGGAGCAAGTCAAATAAAAAACATAAAAGACTCAGAAACAGGATTCAGAGGAAATAAGCAAAGAAAACAGATCAACTAAAAAGGAGCACTAATCTTGATTACTTAATAGAGCAGACCTTTCAAGAACCCTAATTAGAAAAGGATTTAACACAGATCAAGTGATAATCATGTAACCAGGCTCTAATACCACGATGTACGATATTTTTCAGATTTACAAGATTAATGTATACAAACCATTAACTGCAACAACAAGAAAAGTAAAGAACACAAACAATTTTTTTACGTGCTTCCTAGTTTAGCTTTTCAGGGCATAAACTAGTCAATGCACGGAGCAGGGGAGCTCAGGTTGCTTTCACTAGTTAAGGCACAAAACACCAGAGGTTTTACAGAGTTTTATAGGCCAAGACGAAGAGAATATGCTAAAGAGAAACATGCATAACACAATAACAGACTGCATGCGAAAGAACTAGCATAAACTCAACAAACTTCAATGAACAACAACACAGAAGAAAGAGGAAACAATAGCGCAGAATTGAAATAACCTCGCGCATCTTCTCAGCCACCAATCAACCCCTTATACAGCCTCAACTTCAGAAATAACCACTTGTAATAGAAAACGGTTACAATCACGTGCCAAGAAAGCTTCAAGATCTCAATCGAGCATATGGCACAAATAGAAACGGCGCAAGTAGGGTTTGTGAAGAGAAGCAGAAAGGAGAAAGTGGTAAGCTGAAAAGAGAAGGATAAAGGGTTTATATAGTTAGGGTTATTAACCAGGCTTGTAAACGGGTTGGACAAATGGGCTGAAAGATATAGGCTTCTGGGCTTATACAAAGGATGTTAAGCCAACACATATATAGGCTACAAAAACTCTACTTCAGTAGAATTCAACCGACTAACCCAATTCAATCAAGGGTAAAAAGAAACAAATTAGGGAAGATACAAAAAGAACGACCGGCTCCATGTTAATTATGAACATGAAATCCTTCAAAATTTTTAGATCTAAACTAAAAAACATCATCAGATCTAAATTGCTAGTTTTTTTTAATCTTGAATAAGATAAGAGATAGGTTGAATGAAGCGAGGGTGTCATTCATCCCTCAGCGAACCACCGCTTACACAATACCCCAAAGGGTGAACACAGGATGAAACACCATGGGGACGCTGCCGTTCCCCACTTCAAAAAACTCTCCTAAAATTTATTAAAGATAAATAAAAAAGAGTACATAGTCCAAAAGATGAAAGAACGTGAATAATAAATTAAATGAACCGAAACATACTTTGATCACTCAAGTCATGAAAATAAGAATATGAAGCAAAATCAAGTATGCTATCCCAACAAATAAAGTTGGATTGATTCGGACTTATCTTGCAAGAGCATCCATCACATGATTGTCTTCTCTAAATGTGATTAATCGTCATTTGCATAGATGTCATCATTACCAAATATCCAAACCAGTCCCCTGTAATGCTCCATGGCACCAACTTAGTTCGGTTTCAAAAAATCATTACGACATAAGCAGAGTAACTTTCCAACCATAAACTATGCCAGCCCTTTATGTGTACAATTTCCACTACTTTAATGGCTGTATTTAATTCAACCAAGAAAGCGTAGCATGATTTTAAACCATACGTGAAACATTTCACATTAATACTTAAACAAATTTACTTTCAATATTCATATAAGAAAACTCTAAATATTATCAAAATATAATTCTCGCTCCTCACACTAACTAGTACATACCATTATTTTATAAGCCAAAATGTTACATGAAATTTTTCTATCCACCTTGAGTCTTTTCCCTTTTGTGACACCCATGCGCAAACCCACGATAATCTTGAAAAATTCCAGCACAACCTGATAAACCTGGTTTTCCATGTGTGAAACATCAATGTTTACTTTTATCCAATCATAGGTGGACGCTACCAAGTGATAGTGATGATGTGCGTTGTAGCCGAGGAGTAAGATGCAAAGTTGTCAAAGTTCCACATTTCCACATGATTTTATTATTCCATCTGTAAGTTTCTTGAATCCAATGCTAAAGAGAATGCAAAGTAGTACGAAGATTGAATTCCTTTGCATTAAAAATACATTTGTTACGAGTTCGCCAAATAAGCCATACCACACGAACCACATCACTTCTCCATAGTATTGCAATTTGTGTAGTGAATTGAAGTTTTAGAGCTGTTGTAATTACATCAGAGAAACTTCAACTACTGTTAAACAATCTCCCAAATAGAGATTTTATACTTTCTCACATTATCAATGCAACCCTACAATCCATAAATAAATGTGTAATCGTTTCGTTATTTAAACTGCAATAAACATACGTGGAAACGATGACTGATTCTCTTCTCGTAAGAGCGTCGTGTGTGACCACGTAACCCAAAAAATTCTCCAACATGTCAATGAGTGCGAAGGCGGAATAGAAGCATCCCATAGTAGCTATGTATATTGATCATCAACATGATTTGGCAGGAGTGTTTTAGCAAAGAGCTTGGCTGAAAATATTCCAGCACTACCATGTTTCCATACGGCACAATCCATGCCATCACCATATCGTCTAACTGCCAGTATTTGGGCTTCTAAGTTGTCAATTAACTTGACAGATTTCTCCAACCAGAATCAACCAAATAAAGACTTACAAGATTAGTCCTCCTTTGATGTTATAAATTTAGTTGATCCGCAAGCGTTGGATGTATCCATTCTGAGTTTCTGAAACTCAGCCTTGTTAACAGCCCAATAAACGAGAAAATCTATGTTTGAATAATGCTATAAATGACATTACAAAAAGTCAAAATGCTAGATTTTATTATTGAACGTTGTGGAATCACCGCGGCCGATATAAATCTCAAACGAAAGAGAATGAAAAAAATCATCTTTGCAAGTGGTAATATCCAATCCCAATTTTCATAAGATTGCCTTGTTCAAAATTTCAAAATTTTGAACTCCGAGTTCACCTTCTTGAACGGTCCTCGTGCATAATTTCCATGGAATAACAACTAACTTATTTGAAACAATCGAACCCGATCAAATAAAAATTCTCACTACTTTGTTCAACTTTTTGATGAGTGATAAAGGCCATTAATAAATAGAGAAATAATGAATCAACAAACTTATAATTACTGAATTAACTAGTGCCACTCGCCCTACCTGCGAGATTGAAGTTCTTTTCCATCTTGACAAACAATTGCATCCTTTGTCCATCAAAGGCTGTAAGTGCGTAGCTCTTGATGCTGCAACAAAAAGTGGGAATCCTAAGTAACAAAATTGAAGGTTACCTAGTCGAATTCCCATTATTCTTGCAAGATTTTCATCCCTATTAGTGCCAATGCTTGCACCAAAAAATGCCTCCGACTTCTTCCAACATACTGCTTGACCCGATATCTCCAAAAATTTATTCAGATCGAGTTAATTTTATTGAAATTTGCAGTAGTAGATGCAATGAATAATCGAATATCATCAGCGTATATAAGATGGGTTGAAAAAGCCATCTCCCTAGTACACCTCATCGGTTTCAACTTCCCTTTCTCCACCAAGTCTGTAAGTAGGTGACTCAAATAATCATCTACTATGATGAACAAAATCACCAATAGGGGATCACCCTGTCTAACCCCTATGGAGCACAAAAATTAACCATGCATCCATCTTCATGTATAAATTGAAATTCTAGCTGATTTCCATAAATTAAGCATCCAATCATCAAAAGTATCTCCAAAGCCATAAGCTTTCAAAAGTTCCAAAATAAATTCCCACCTCTTCGTGTCAAAAGCCTTTCTAATATCAATTTTAAGTGCCACGTTACCTCCAAAAACCTCTTGTTCATTAACTCGTTCTGAGGCCATTGCAATATAGTGGTGAATGAACCTACCTTTTACAAATCCTTATTGCAAGTTTAAAATTATTTAGGCAGCCATGATTGAAAGTTGATCTGGCATGATTTTTCTGATCATTTCTAACAAAAATTTCTCATTATGATAAGTCTATAGTCTTCAAATTAAAATAACATTCTCCTTTTTAGGAATAAGGGTCATTAAATTTGAGTTGAGTCCCGTAGTAACATAGCCATGATCAAAAAACCAAAAAATCACATTGTATACATCCACTCATACTATTTCCCTAAATGTTTGGAAAAATAATCTGTGAACCCATTAGGGCATGGGACGTTACTCACATCAAGGGCGTTAATTGTTGCTTTAATCTCCTCCATAATCGCACGTCTAAACAACACTGTGTTCTCCTCTTTTGAAATAAGAGAAGGAATTATTCGATAAATTTTAGAAAATTCAGTAGCTTGAGAATGGTCCCTAGTAAAAAGCTCTTCATAAAAATGTAACACATGGGCTGAAATTTCCTCTTGATTTTTTTTTACAAAATTAGGAACAGGAAGAAAGAAGCGAGGGTGTGAAATTTCCTCTTGATTAGTTGTTACAACATCTCCAACTTGGATTGCCTTTAAACATAGTGTTGATTTTTTCCTATTAGCCGTTCTATGAAAGAATTCTTTATTTCGATCATCTTCCTTTAACCAACTATTCACTTAGCTTCGTTCCCTCATATAATTTTCCTTCCGTAGAAGTGCCATTTTATAGTTCTTTTGTGCCTAAAATTCTACTTCATTCAACGTTTAAGTCACCTCTCTAGGCGACATTGATTGTTGAATTACGTCTGGCTCACCTCTACATTTTGCAATGTTAGTGTCTAAGTTCCCAAACACATCTCTATTCCAAGCACAAAGAGTGACACGAAGAGTATTTAGCTTTATAGCCAACAATGACATGGGAGATAAAGAAGGATGATGGCTCTCCCAATGTTATTTAATCACGTCTTTAAAACCTCATGAGTGACCCACATCCCTTGGAAATGAAGTCGACCCCCTCTCAAGTTTCCATTATGACAATGAAATAAAATTGGGTGATGGTCTGATTGATGACGTGGTAGAACAAAACAGCCGTAGTTACTCCAATTCATTGCCATGTCTAATGAAACCAATGTTCTGTCCAAACGACTATCGACCCTAGTTGTGCCCCTCCTATTGTTTGTCCATGTAATTAGGGAACCCAAACACTGAACCTCCTCTAAATTCTCTTTGTTGATAAATTCTTTGAAACTGCGGCAAGATGTTGTCGATGGGGCACTCCCTCTACGGTCATGAGAACCCAAAATGGCATTAAAATCACCCATTATGATCCAATTACCCTGGCTGTCCAAACAATGCTCTACTATGCTATTGTGCATCTACCTCCTCGCTAGTGCCAAATTACTAGATTGTGGTTAAATCAATAAATTTAAAATTATAATATAGTATTCATCTCATATTCAAAGTTGAAAAATAAATATATATGACAAATAATGAAAAAGATACCAAGCGCATTATGTTAAATCGTTCTTCTAATTGATTTTTTTCAATCTTAAAGGATGAAGGCGAAATATCTCTCAACTCATGGTAGTTGATTGCCTGAATAATGAATATTGAATAGAGATGATATAAAACAAAAAAAGAAGGAAGATTGATGTGTTCTTGACTGATGTCATATTATTATTACACATGAAAAATAATTGTAGCTTTATTCTTGTAAAAATTATTATAGTTGTTGCTTGAGGGCAAATATCCTACAAATTTAAATATGGTAAAATGTCATTTAATTACAGCATTAAAAGCAGGGGAGGCCCACGTTGTGGGCTATAGTGGCTCGGCCCATAATATATGAAACATGTTAATAACATATATTATCATTACAAAGGAAGAACATGGACCGGTTTGGTTGGGTAATATCATCCAGGAGTGCAATGTACGTGTGGTTTGATTCTAACCTTTGGCAAATTTATTTTAATTTACTGAAACAGCGTCCTTTTAAATATTTTTTTTCCAGCAAAATGACTCGATTGTTTGAAGGGATTCGAAGGGGAGACCTAATTAGCCCATTCAACATACGGATTACCACTAGAGCAAACAAAAATATATTTCTTCAGTTGAATCATTATTTTACTAATTGTTAGATATATCTATTAAAAATTCCAAACTTATACCTAATTGGTTAGATGTAATTGGGATTAAATACTATTTTTAGGTTATTTATGAATACCTTTTTTCTTGTCTACGATTCCTAATATTTTCACTATATGCCTATTTTTTTGCATGATTTACTTAGTTTTAGTACATAAAATGCCTATTACACAACACAAAAAAATGTAAACTAACTAGATTTTCATATGAAGACCGAGTATTTTTTGTTGATCATGCATATAATTGACAACCTTCAATGATTCTTTAAGTTAAAATACTAAAATCTGATATATCAGGCACCAAATAAGCAATTTCAATATATCAAACACTAAAAAAGACATTTGAATTGTAGAACATGCCTGGAAAAGATATTTTTTTTAAATAAAATTAGGGACAGGAAGAAAGAAGCGAGGGTGACATTAGTTCCTCAGTGAAAACGTCGCTTACGGCTCACACCTGAAGGCAGGCCAAGGAATTAACACCATGGGGGGACCCGCCCTTCCCCACTCCAAATGCCCCCCTAAAGATTTATTAAAGATAAAAGAAAAAAATACAAATGAGTATCCTAGAAAGAAAAAAGAAGAGCAAACAACTATCTAAAACGATAATTGGTACAACCATTAAAATCATGAAACAAAAAACTCCGACAGAAATGAGGAGCCTGAAGCCATTCCGAGGAGGTTGTTGTAATTCGCCCGTGGTTCGCAAGAGCATCCGCAACCAAATTCCCTTCACGAAAGGTATGTGAGACTAAGATATGCATGTTTTGCATCAATTGTAAACATTCATTCCAAACCGCCATAAGAAACCAAGGCACCCGTTTGCCTCTAGTTCGCAACATATGAACCACGAATGTGGAGTCACTATCAAGCCAAACTTGATTCCATCCTCTATCAGCTGCCAACTTCAGCGCATGAATGCTCGCTTCTAGCTCAGCTGCAAAAACAAAGGCGTTGTTCCTGTAAAAAGCAAAACCCAAAATGAAATTGGTGTTAGAATCTCTGAACACCCCACCGCATCCCGAGGGTCCCGGTGCTCCCTTTGAAGATGCGTCCGTATTAATTTTTATCCAACCCACAGGAGGCCGAGACCACTTGACAGGGAAAATTCAAGGAGCCCGAGTAGACGAGGAGAAAGATGAAGGTTCTCCAAAAACATCAACTCTACCATCGAATTCCAAGTGGTACCGAACCCCAAGCTGTCCGTCCGACGCAAGATTTCCCAAAGTTGTTATAGAGAAATGTGGATATTTGGGCGAATATCCTCAAAGACGCAATTATTCCTCGTCCGCCATATCAGCCAGATAACATTGACAAAAGCCGATCTCCATAGAATTTGAATCTTAGGGCTGAATTTTAAGCTGAAAGCAAAGCGTAACAGATCAGTCACCGATGTGGCGCTAGGCAGGGATCTGCCGAACAGCGACTGCAGTGCAGTCCACATTTCCCTCGTGAATGAGCAGCCAATGAACAGGTGGTTTACATCTTCATAATGCTGGTTACATAAACTGCAATTAGAGATAATAACCATGCCTTTCCTACGAATTACGTCATGCGTTGGGATGCAACCGTGAAGCACTTTCCAGCAAATTAATGAATGCGATGGTGCGATAGACTTATGCCAAATCTTACTAAAGACATCACTCTGTTGATGTTGTGGTTGCAGCCATTGATAACATAATTTGACAGTAAAAATACCATCGCTAGCCAGTCTCCAAAAGCACAAATCCTCTTGATCCCCATTGAGGTAAACTCCTCAAATCACATTACAGATATTGGATGGCAAATACGGAGGAAGAGCAGCTGTCCATTCTGCATTACTTATGAAATCCGATACTAAATCAGCTCTCCTTGCTCGATCAGACTTTGATAAGTTAAGCCTCTCCCCTACCGGCAGTAGCAACCATTCTGAGTTCTAAAAATTCAGTTTGGAGTTCACGCCAGGAAACCATACAATATTATCCCAAAGCTGTTTATAGGCATCTTTAATCGAATTCCAAATGATAGAATTGATTAGCCAATCATAAGGAAAATCATTCTTTAGAAATATTTTAGATAAGATATTAAAGAACCCTCTTCTACAAGTAATTAACTCCCAAGCAAACTTTGTCAACATTGCCTTATTCACATCCACGAATTTCTTTAAACTGAGTCCCCCCATTGCGAAAGGCTTTTGGCACATGGACCAACTGACTGTTACTAACTTTCTCTTAACCGTACTACCCGTCCAAATGAAATTACGAGTAGCACGTTCAAGATTACGAAGAAGAGCTGCCGGCCATTTATAAACCATAAAAGAATGTAGCAAAGAGCTGCCAATGACTGATTTAACAAGAACCAAACGACCAGCCATAGAGAGAGAGCTACCAATCCACCCCGCAAACCGTTGTATAATCTTGTGAAAAATAGACCGCAAATGGACTGCCTTAGGTGCTCCTCTAAAGAGCGGAACCCCAAGATAAGTGAACAGTGTCTCACCCCGTTTGATTCCCGTTATTTCAACAAGATTATTAACTCGCTGTTCAGAAATGGAAGAGCTGAAATAGACGCAAGACTTAGACCAATTAACCAGCTGTCCAGAATTTGTGCCATAAAGCTCAAACGCATCCTTTATAACTTCCATGTTAGAGATAGAGGCTTTACAAAAAACCAAAATATCATCCGCATAAAGAATGTGAGAGGGAAAAAGAGTGCCCGGTGCATACCTCATTTGCTTAATTGATCCTGAATGTGCCAAAGACATGAGCAGCCGGCTCAAAAAATCCTTTGCTAGACAAAATAAAATCGGAGAAAGAGGGTCTCCTTGGCGAACCCCTCTCGAGCATCTAAAGTACCCCTGTTGTCCCCTACAAGTCATAATAGAAATCCTCACCGAGTGTAATATGCTTCGCACCCAATTGATAAAAACTCCAGAGAATCCAAAAGCTCTAAGGACCGCAAAGAGAAAGTTCCAATCAAGAGTGTCAAATGCCTTTCTAATGTCAATTTTCAAAGCCAAATTCCCACCATAA
>CATIWQ010026301.1:0-10089 GCA_949673415.1 Euphorbia schlechtendalii
CTTACTCTGCTCTTTTATTTTTGTGTTATATTAATTCCGCAACTAATAACACTTAAGCATAAAAAGGAGATTCTGAGTAAAGAATACTTGCTCAGAAGATACTTCAGAAGCAACCTTCTGAAGTTAACAGTGAACTCGAAAAAGAGTCATTCACCCCCTCTGACCTATTTTGCACCCTACTGGGTCCTACATATCTCTTTTCAAAAAGATTATTCCAGATTTGCGAAGTTGGTTGAGAATATAGCGTATGCGTACATTTTTATGATTGTGGATACTCGAAATTTTTAGTCGAATAATAAGAATTACAAGTTTCAAACATTTATTTTTGTTATGTTGTTATATCTGTCTTCTTGCTTATATTACAAGTTTGTTTTTATCTCCCAGTTTTATGAGATTGTATCTCTCTGATTATGATCGAAAATTTTATTTAATACATGTAACTTTTTAATTTTTATTATCATGTATCTGTCGAAATGTTTTCCAAATATTAGTTTAATGCAATATTTAATTCTTCTAAAAAAAATCACCACATCCTTTACTCTATTTTCTTTTTACTTGTCCATTTTATGTTTTGATATAAAAACTAACAAAAAAATTTAATTATTTAATAACAATTTGATTAGATAAACAAAATAATTATTTGTCTTTCATGCTTTATTAAAAAAATGTATTTCTTCTTATTATTAATTTGTAATTTAATCAATTGTTACTTTATATAATTTTTTTGCTTTGCCTACAATAATAAAATAAAAAAATTTGAAAAAATTGCATTAATAATATCAACCAAATGATAAAAAGGATTAAAATGGAAAAAAAGAATAAGAATACAATTAAAAACCGAAAGTATATATATGCGACCCCAAATTACTCCTAAATCTGTTATATTCAAAGTCATGTTTCATTGCATGTTTTCCCAAAATGTTTTGACTCCAAGTATACTGTTCTTTCTCTTAAAAATTATTATGTGTCAATATGTAAACGAAGGTATTATCGCCATTCACGTGGATGGATAGCCTTCTAATCACGTTTATATAAAATATAGTATGTCATATATAGTGATAGAAATATGTTCTGGAACCATTTACCAAAAGGCAACCGCATGTAATATTTATTGATAGACTTATATGTTATAAAAGACAATAACTTCTTAGTAATTTTATACTATGTATAGTTTCACGGTATGATTAATGTTTAATGTCTTCCACCACTTTAACGTGTTTATATCAAGTTTAATTTTTTAAAAATGAATTCAACTTGAAATCTTTATTATTTAAAAATTACTGTGCAAATTATAAATTCAATTCGTACTTAAATTCCTACGTGATCTTTACAATTGCCATATTAATCCAATCGTTGTGCTTGGTGTGGTAAAAAAGGCAATCGCTCCCTAATTGCCATAAAGTTTAATAAGTATTATCTTAAATTGTTATCACAGTTATTCTCTTGAAAAACTTCAGTCACGAAATTTTCACATAATAACATATTTTGTTACTAGACAATTATTTTTACTTTTAGTACTACCAATTAATTAAAGTTTGTTTACTAATTATTTCCAGAGTTTTTTTGGTAACAACAGTCTGAGAAACCAATTTCATAGGGACTAAGTATAGAGTTTTCGATGGTTTTACCTCTGAATACAGCTTCTTTTTTTTAAAATTAAAAATCCATTGTGGTTGTGCAATACTTAATTAAATAAATAGAGATATGAGGTAGGTGGAATTCTGAGTTGTTGGAATGGCAATAATCAACTCAAACAATGACATGGGCGCTTTTCTTCCACTTGACCATTATCTAACATTAACATCCTTTTTCTTCACCAACTATACTATTCTTATAATATAAGTATATATGTTTACATATGAAGTCAAATCATGTTACTTTCACTGTTTTTATTTTAAGCAACTATCATATTTAACATTTAAATGCCACTTTTGTAAAATTTCAACCTAATTGAGCTACTACTTGACCATAATATCAAACAAATAAAAGTATATATACGGTAGATGCAACTTATACGTGTACTTTTCAAGTTTGGCTACCTACTTTAGTGCAATGTTCTCACGTTGAATAATGAAATTGTTAGAAATTTTTAATTTTAATTGTTATGGATTTTTATATTTTATTACTTAATTGACATCTTATTAGTATACAATAATATTGATTATTTATGTACTTCATTATTTAATTAGTGAGCTAAATAAATTGGTTATAATTGAAATAAAACTTACAATAAATCCGAAACACTAAATTACGATGGACATTTGCTACTTTGAAAGTATAATATAGTGTATATGGTTAATATTCCCGATATATTAAATCATAAAGTTTTCTACCATATTCATCAATCCCGGTCTTGACAATCTGAAGGGTCTAAGGAAAAATAATAAAAGTGGACCATGAGTAAAAAAGAACTGTAATTAAAGTTTGTTTTTTGGATATGAGAATTGATCTCATAACCTCTCATGACCTCAACCCATATCAAGTATGGTGGATTTTCTAATGCTATTAACGGGTTAGGTTTGGGGATGTCTAGGTACCCGTATACGTGGGAAAGAAATACAGGGTCAAGTAACTAGGTTGCAGAGAGGCTAGATATAGAGTTTGCTAGTGTAAAGTGGACATCGCTTTTTTCTTCGGCTTGGCTCGAGAACATTACAACATTGCATTTTGATCATTCTATGTTGATTGCTCATTGCACCACGACTAGGATACAGAAAAAGTTTCGATTTAGGTTTAAAATTGTCTAGAGTAGGGATGTTGAGTGTAGGCGGTTAGTTGTTGACATTTGGAGTAGTAATATCGGCCTTATTGATGGTAGTGTGTATGATTAAATTAGAAAAGTAGGGTAGGAAGAGACACAATGAATTTAAGAGGGAGATATGGGTATATAGAACAAATTTGGAATTACTTCGGCATAGCTCAGGGTGGGAGAATTCTAATGCTATTGTGAGGAAGAAGGAAGAGTTGGGTGGTATTATAGCTAGATAAAATGATTACTAGTAGCAATGAGCGAAAAAATTTCGGTTAGAGGGAGCTGACCAAAATACTAGGTATTTCCACCAGACTGCTACGACTAGAAGGAGGAAATAGAACTTTAAAAAACTTCGAGATGATGAGAGTGTTTGGCACACATGAGGTTAAGGTCTTGAATAGCACATTTGGGACTACTTTTCGGATATCTTTAAGACGAGGAACCCACATGTTAATTCGTTTATTAATTTTGGGCAACCCGGTGTCCGTGAATCTCATGTTCAAGAGTTATTGAGGCCATTTGATGGGGAGGAGAATCGACAAGATGTTTTTTAATGCAATCTAATAAGGCTCCGGGCCTTGACAGGTTCAGTTTAGGTTTCGTTCAATCCTATTGGGATATTGTTGGCTACGATGTTATTAGCTTTTCTCTTGAGTATATGAATAATAAATCTGCTCCTATTGGTTTGAATGATACACTTGCAGTTCTTATTCATAAAGTGAAAAACTCGAGCACTATTAAGGAGTTAAGACCTATTTCATTGTGTAATATAATCTTCAAAGTCATGTCCAAAGTGTTGGCTAATAGCTTAAAAGTCACTTAAATGATATTATCTCGCCGATGCAAAGTGCTTTTATACCTAATAGGCTTATTACCGATAATTTACCCATTGCATTTGAAGTTGGTCATTATCGTAAGCGTCGTTGTTTGGGTAGAATTGGTTTTGGTGCGCTTAAAGTTGATATGTCCAAGGCCTATGATCATGTGGAATGATCTTATTTAAAGGTCATTATGAGAAAGCTCGGTTTCCTGAAGGATTTTATATCTTTGGCTATGTTGTTTGTTTCTTCATTGAGTTATCAGCTTTATCATGATGATGGACTTTTTGATTATTTTTCTCCTAAAGGGGTTTATGTCAAGGGGAATCGCTACCTCCTTTTCTTTTTCTATTATGCTCATAGAGACTTATGACTATTTTAATGGATCAGGGTGAGTAGAGGGGTGGGTGATTCATGGGCATGAGGTTTCTAGATCGGCCCCTGAGATTTCACATTTACTGTTTGCCGATGACAATTATTTTTTCTTTAGAGATAATGTGGAGGAAGTCGTTGGGTTGAAAGATTGTTTCGGCTTATATGTAGCTACCTCGGGGCAGCTTATAAATTACGATAAATCCTCGTTGTTGTGTAGTTCGACTATCAGTGATAATTTGCGAGAAGCTGTTCTGCTAGTCCTTGGTATTAGGGGTGTGGAGGATCATGGTACTTATATTAGTCTTCCTTCTATGATTCAGAGTTCTAAACAAGGAGTGTTTAATTTTATTCGTGAGAGGACTTTACAAAAAAATTCACGGTGGAGTCGTAAGGAGATGAATTAAAGAAGTGATGATTAAAGTGGTAGCTCAAGCTCTTCCTACCTATGCTATTAATATATTTCTATTATTGAAATTTTATACCGCCTCTTTAGAACAATTATTAGTTGATTTTTGGTGGGGTCGAAAGGAGAAGATCCATTGGTTGAGTTAGAGGAAGATGTGTTTGAGTATACAAAAAAGGGGCCTTAATTTCCGGTGATTACATGAATTTAACGTTGCGCTTATTAGAAAAAAAGTGTGGCGGATGATCACAAAACCTGACACACTCATGTCGAAATTATTTAAAACGAAGTACTTCAATGATAAGTCCTTCTTTGAGGTTGTATCCTCGTCTAATGATAGCTTTGTTTGACCTTTTTTTCTTGCTGCGAGAGATTGTTCATAAGGTTCTAGTGTGACGTGTTGGAGATGATAGAAGCATCAATATTTGGAATTACTCGTGGTTACAAGATCGAAACTATCCTAAAATCACTATTGTACAACCGGGTAACTATGATAGTGGCAATGTTCATTCCCTTCTCTTGTTGGATGGGAAGCAATGAAACTGAGATCTTTGAAGTCATCTATTTAATGAACATGATCGTGCGCTGATTTACAAGGTTCCTATTAGCCTTGATCTGCAAAAGGCCATATTATATAGGAGTGGGGAAAGGTCCAATTTATACTTGGTGCAGTCAGCCTATTATTTACTTGTTGTTGAAGCTTCACGAGTGGGGTTGACTCTTGTTTTACGAGTGATAAATGGGGTTGTATGTGGAAGTTATGGCTACCAGGGCAGATTAAGAACTTTTTATGGAAGTGTGCGGTGGACATTTTACCGGTGAAGGAAAATTGTTGATACAATATATGGTACTTCATGATGATTTATGTGAGGTGCGTAAGATTGCAAGAGAAACTGTTTTCCATGCAATCCTTGGCTATTCGAAAGTGCCTGATGTGTGGGAATTATGTATTGCGGAAGGTTGGGCGATATCGAATACTAATTGGGAGCAACAGTGGGAATGGGTTATTTCGATAAATGAATATATGTAGCAGTTGCTTTGTGTCATTGCATGGGCTATTTGGGATCGACAAAATCATCTTGTATGGAATCGTCAACTACAACCGGTGCATCATGTTTTTAATCGGGGTGCGAATTCCTTCGTGAATGGGAGAAAGCTCAACATAAGTCTCGTGGTGTTGGTCAGAGTCAAATTCAAGCTGGAGAAGCCCCTAGGAGCGCAATACGACATGTGGAAGAGGATTGGCTTGTTTTAACATTGATGCGAGTGTTTTCGAGAATGGCCATCGACTTGGTCATGGGTGCGTTATTTGAAATGGCTCAGATGTGGTTGTTGCTATTCACAATTTGCTTATGCGGGGTGGGGGAGATCCTGAAATGGCAGAATCATTGAGTTTTGGAGAGACGTTAAGTTGGCTCAAGTAAAGACGTATTGAGAAAGTAGTGGTGGAGATGGATGTTATTAGCATTATTTCTTATCTAAATAGTTCTTCAATTTTTTATTCTCCTCTTGGCACAGTGCTAGAAGATTGTCGTAGATTAGCCAAGTCCTTTCCTTGTTTACGTTTTGTTTATATTAGGAGGTTTGCGAATCAGCTTGCTCGAGCTGCTGGTTATTTGACATATCAAGGCGAATGAAATCATTTTCTCGAGTCTCTTAGGTTGTAATGCCTTTGATATGAGTATTTCATGTTTAGTAAAAAAAGAAACTAGTGACTTGTCAATTCATTAAACACTAATAATTGTTCATTTTTATCCTTTTAACATTAACTACTAAAAATGTAAACTCGAAAATATTGTTTAACCTCTTTCGATTATGGAACTTGGACAGTCTTACCCGTTGCACACCACAGAACCAAGCTTGATACTTGTAAAAGAAGAAAATGTTTTGATCTGTGTTAGACATGGTTATATTTAGTTGAGTAAGTTTTCAAACATTTTTGTTTGTGTTAATCTGACTTGTGATCATCACTGTGACCCTGTAAAAGTAAAAGACAGAAAATATAGATTCATATATAATTAATTTTAATCTTTTAATAATCTAAAATATGATGGTTACTCCTGCATTATGATATTTCTAAGATGAATTAAATTTGATATTAATTTTTGGGTTATGTACTAATTTTGGATTCATACAAAACATTTTTTTGCTTTGTAGGAATTTGAAAGAATGTAATCCGCCGCCTTTTCCATTCAATATCCCAGAATATATATACAATTACATACCGTAAATTAAGCCTACAAACTAGGAACTAATATGCTAAGATAAGGGAATAATAAAACTGATTTATCTCCTTAACAAACTTGGAGATAAATACCAAAATACAATATATACAAATTTGCAGAATATCTTTAACGTATTCTGACACTCCCCCGCAGTCGTAACGTGGGGATTATGAACGCTTAGACTGTTTCTGAAATCTTCAAATAACACACGAGGAAGGCCCTTTGTAAAAATATCTGCAATCTGGTAACGAGAGGGGACGTGCAGAACCCGAACTTCACCCTTGGCGACTTTTTCTCTGACAAAATGAATATCCATCTCGATATGTTTCGTCCGTTGATGTTGCACTGGATTACCGGATAAGTAGATGGCACTCACATTGTCACAGTAAACCAGAGTAGCTGTCGTTATAGGAACAAGCAGTTCAAGTAACAAATTTCGAATCCAACAAGAATCAGAAACCACATTAGCTACTCCACGATATTCAGCCTCAGCACTGGATTTAGACAACGTTGGTTGGCGTTTAGAGGACCAAGAGACCAAGTTATCGCCCAAAAACACACAATAACCCGATGTTGAACGTCTAGTGTCAGGACATCCTCCCCAATCTGCATCAGTATAAGAAACAAGCTTGTTTATGGAGGATTTGTATAGCTGAAGCCCGTATGACAAGGTGCCCTGCAAATAGCGCAGAATACGCTTAAGTGCAGCCATATGTGCATCCCGCGGATCATGCATATATAGACAGATCTGTTGAACCGCATACGATATGTCAGGTCGGGTAAATGTGAGATATTGTAATGCACCAGCTAGACTGCGGTATTTGGTGGGATCCGCAATTGGAGAGTCTTGGGAAGCACTGATCTTTGGTTTTGTATCAACAGGCGTCGGGCAAGAGCTGCAATTTGCCATGCCAGCTCTTTCAATAATCTCTGTAGCATATTGTTTTTGAGACAGGAACATGCCGTTAGCATTGCGGGTCACGTCAATCCCCAAAAAGAAACTCAGAGGACCCAAGTCCTTTATAGCAAACTCGGCACCCAATAGAGACAAAAAATGTTGTTTTAGATTATCAGATGAAGTAATGAGAATAATATCATCAACATATAACAGAATATACGCCATATCCGATCCCTTGCTGTAAATAAACAATGAGTTGTCAGATTTACTATGAGAGAAACCAATAGTGGCAACAAAATTGGTGAACCGTTGATACCAAGCTCGGGGGGCTTGTTTAAGGCCGTAAAGAGATTTTCTCAGTAAACAGACATAATCGGGGCGACTCTTGTCACGGAAACCCAAGGGTTGCTGCATATAAACTGTTTCATTAAGATAACCATGTAAAAAAGCATTTTTGACATCCAATTGATGAATGGACCAAGACTTGGAGATAGCAATGCTAAGAACAATACGGATAGTAGCCGGCTTAACAACCGGACTAAAGGACTCATCACAATCGATACCCCGTTGCTGCGTCTTTCCATCACATACAAGACGAGCTTTGTGCCTCTCAAAAGAACCATCAGATTTTCGTTTATGACGGAAAATCCACATAGACCTAATGACATTCACATCCTTTGGCCGCGGTACTAATTCCCATGTATTATTAGCAATAAGAGCATTGAATTCGTCAAACATTGCATTTTTCCAATTTGGGTCACGAATAGCACTAATTGGATCCTTGGGTAAGGGGGATATATTAGTGGTGGTCATGGCCGTAAAGTCTGAGAGATATTGGGTGTTTGGTTTAACAATGCCATTTTTAGATCTAGTAGTTATGGTATGGGAGCTAGGATTGGGCTGTGGGAAAGATGTGGGTTGTCGTTGGTGTGTAGGGGATGAGAGGAGAGGCTGGTTCGAGGATCCAATGGGCGCCGGAGAAGGGGTCGGCGCAATGAACTGGGCAGAGGAGGGGTCAAGAGTGATAGTAGTATCGGGAGAGTTTCTATCAACAGGTTGAGAGCTGTGAGAAGGATAAAAGAAATTTTGTAATTGGTGATTATCAAGATGTGTGTCCAAAAAATTATAGGCGTCTTTCTTAGGAGTGTGGAGTGTAGAAAAGGGAAATTCAGACTCTATAAACCTAACATGACGACAAATAATTATTTTGCCATTTGACATGTCATAGCATTTGGACCCTCTATGATTTGGGGCTGGACCAAGATAAACACAAGGAGTGGTTCGTTCTTGAAGTTTATGAATAGAGGAGGACGGAAAAAGAGGGAAACATAAACAACCGAAGATACGTAATTCGGAGTAAATGGGATCACATTGGTATAGAATTTGAGTGGGGGACTTAAATCCTAGAACTTTGGTTGGAAGAATGTTGAGAAGGTAGGTTGCCATGGCCAAGGCGTGATGCCAAAAAGATAGGGGCAGGGACGCATGAGCAAGAAGGGTCCGAATAATGTTGTTTATGGATTTTATATGACGTTCAGCCTTTCCATTTTACGGTGAAGTATGAGGACAAGACAAACGAAATAGCATGCCATGAGAGTTAAAGAACTCTTGCAGAGTGCCATTAACATATTCCGTGCCATTATCACATTGAAAAGTTTTGATATTACAAGTAAATTGAGTGCGGATCATAGAATGAAAGGATTGAAAAAGGTGTTTGACTTGAGATTTTCTAGTAATAGGAAATGTCCACAAAAATTTACTGTAATCATTAAGAAATAGAACATAGTAACAATGACCAGAAGTGCTAATGACAGGAGATGTCCAAAGATCACTGTGAATAATATCAAAGGGAGAAGCAGTGTGTGACATAGAATCATAAAAAGGTAATTTAGAAAGTTTTCCTAGAGGACAAGAAGTACAGAAACTTTTACAAGCCTTATTACAGTCAATAAAATTATTTTTCCTAAGAGATCTAAAAACGGCATCACCAGGATGACCCAGACGGTTATGCCAAATGTCAGAACTGATAGCAGGGAAGGCTGAATTATTGACTGGAGGAGTGGCTTGATTAAAGAGAGGATATAAGTCACCGGTACTGTCACATCTCACTATCCGGGTTCCTGTCTGTAAATCATTGATAGAAAAACCAAATGGGTCAAATTCAACAGAAACTGAATTATCTTTGGTGAATTTACGGACAGATACTAAATTTTTAATCAATTTAGGAGCATGTAAGACATTTTTTAAGTGGAAAGGGGGGTAGGGTCGAGGTAAATAAGAACTACCGTGACCAACAATTGGAACAAGATGACCACTACCAACAACAATGTTATTATCAATGCTCGAATTGAAATAGGAATTAAATATACCTCGATCCGAAGTCATGTGAGATGTAGCACCAGTGTCCATATAGAAATTCCCATCCGGTTGAGAATGAGAAAGAGCACTCATTGCCGCCTCGATGTCAGTGGGGGTGTAGCTGCCAAACTGATCCATATGGGAATGAACGGGAGCTGTGGTCGTGTATGCTTGTGGACGGGAGCCCAGAATGCCTGGCCCAGTAGGACGTGACCCAGAGTTAGAGAAGGGTCTCGGTGTCCACGAAGAAGCTGGGTACG
>CATIWQ010026347.1:0-12006 GCA_949673415.1 Euphorbia schlechtendalii
CATATTTTATTTCGTATTTTATATAACTGAAACTAATGTCTAAAACAATATATGATATATAATTATACCATATAATAAATTTCACGAAATATAACATATGTATCAAAATGCAAATATTATGTTATGAAATGGGATGTTACAAAAAAGATTTCCCGATGACATTTCGGCATCCTAAAGAGCTATAGTAAAGAAAACCCATATTTGACCTAAGTTTAGAATCATACGAAGCAATTATAAGACCCCTGGCAAGAATCACAGTAGCGGGAAATAAAAAAAAGTGATGGAATCATGGCAAAAAGTCCTAATTTAACAATCAGTTCTAATCATGGCAGGAATCAAATTCTAAGTTACTCTAATCATGGCAGGAAGCAAATTTTAAGTTACTCTAATCATGGCAGGAAGCAAGACGCAGAGACAAGGTGTGTACTTACTTGAAGACTGGAAGTAGAGGAGTAACTTGGTCGGGAGTAGGGTTGCAAAAGTCACCAGACTGGAACTGGAGAAAAATCTTCGTAGGAGAATGTTGGTAAGATAAAGAAAATTTGCAGAAGTAAAAGAGAAGAATGGAGAAGAGGCGCATATATAAAGGTTTTGAATTTGAAAAGACATGGATGATTCTAGAAAGACGCATGGCCCAATCGGATAAGACAACACTATTTACGAAGCGTTCCAAATAGCTAACAGCAGAATCGCAATCGCCAAACATTTCATTTGAGCCACAATCGAGACGATACACGCTTTAAAAAGCTTCACCAACTTATGGGGGGACTTTTGATAAGAGGCCATATTTTGACATACGCCTCAAACTTAGAGTTATTTGTGGGTGATCATTCCTTGAACTGAGCACTCAATGAGTCCTACACCCTTTAGAGAGCCGCTTGGAGGGCTTCTCATGCGACAAACACATGTTGGTGTAACCGCTTAAATATTATGACGATGACAACCAGACTGGAAGAAGAGATCAAATGAGCTGTTACTCACTCCCTAAAAATGCGAAACGGATGAGATTTTGACTGAGTCTTCCTTGATTTTAGGGATTATGATCCCATTTTCAAATTCTCCAACTCCCACGATTTGGGGAATCTAGGGAAGCTTAAAAATAAGAGGAATTTTGCCATTGAAAAGGTTAATCGCATTCTCAATACTTATTCCTCTAGTATTCTATTTACATAAACTACTTTCTACATTCATTGACTTAAGCATCAGAGTCTCTCCCGGGGACAAAGCCCTGACACTTGATCTTTATCTGTATTGCAGGAAGAATCTCTTATAATCGATCCGATATTTCTGAAGTTCCACAAACACTCAGTCCATTTCTAACTTTGGGAACTTTCACATATATTTAATTAGGATGTCTATTTACCCTATAAACTTAAGAAGTCTATAAAAATTAAATATATGTCCAAATAATAAAATAATGTTGTAAATAAAAATGAATTAACAAGAATATACAATAAATAAATAGATAGAGAAATAGATAATAACAGAAAGTAACATGTAATTCTCCTACTATAATTCTTTGTATTACAAACTCTTATTTATAGGTAAAGGCTAAGTACTTGTAGAAACACAAGTTACACATTAATATACATAAATGGTGGAGGGTTAATGGACATAAATTCTATATATGTTATATATAAATATATATTTACAACATTTCCCCTTTAATGTCCATTTTCGCGAATGGGAAACTACCTCGTTAAAAACCTTACCAAGGAAAATCTTGCGTGACAAAACATTTGGTTAAAAGAAAAAGAGTGCAGTGTTTTCCTCCTCTGTTCGGACTATAAAATAAGAATAATCCTAGTTAAAACCTTGCTAAGGAAAATCCAAAGGGGACAAAATCTTAGCGAAGAAAAAAAAGTACAATATTCATTTGCAATCTCAATATTGAACACATGTTTTAATGAAAATATCTGTTAGATTGTTACTTGATCTAACTTTTTTGGATGTCAACTTGATCAGTCTTCATGAGATCATGAACATAAAAGAATTTGGGTGAAATATGTTTGACTTTATCTCCTTCAATATAGTTATCATTGAGCTCTGTGATGCATGATACATTATCTTTGTAAATTATCATCAGATCTTCTTTGGCTACCGATTTACCACATGAAATCTGTTTTAAACAATACATTGATATTTGCAACTCTATCAAATAATATGAATTAATAATAATATAACCAAAATAAAAGTTAAGAATATAAAATACATAGATAAAGAAAATAATATATATCTCATCTATTTTACCTCTTTTGTTATTCGAACTACATGAAATATAGAGATAAAGAAAATAATATATATTTCATCTATTTTACCTCTTTTATTATCCGAACTACATGTTCAAATACTTTTATTTTTCAATAGAGGTAATTCTACTTGAAATAACGAATTGAATTTAATTCATATTCTCATTGCCATGCTACATACAAAATATGGTCTATAACAACAAGATATCAAATCCATCTTTTATTAGTACTAACATTATTTATTTGACTTTAAACATCATCAATAACTTCGGGTATTTGCACTTCACGTGCTACTACTTCTACAAGAAGTGTGTATATATATTAGTACATTTATCATCAACGATATTATCTTTATTGTCGACAAATTTTGAGGATTTCATCATGTAACTCAATTGGTTAACCACGTATATATAGCGCCATTGTTAATTTATCATTCAAGCATTTCAATATTAATTGGCGATGAAGATTTAAATTAAATTAACTTTTCCAAAAATATTTTTCTACTTTCTTCCCCTAATTTTGGGAAAATGTTTCCATTGACAATCTGTAAATATTGCAGTAAACATATATATATTTTAAAAGTTCAAACTACTTTGTTGGTAGAGATCCATATCAAATATAAATTTTAAATCTCGTTTCATAACCCATTTTGGTGTATTACAATGAAGCTTTAGGCACAAAAACATCATAACTACAAATTTTTAAATGAGAACTATTGGGCTCATGATCAAAAACTATTGTAGGGGAACTAATCAATATAACTTTTTGATCTTAAACATAAAAATTAAATTATTGCATGCTATATGTTGCATATCTCACACTTATATATAAAGATTTGTTCACATAATAATTGTCCGTGCAATCAAATGCAGATATTTAATACATGATTCTACGAAACCATTTTAAGTATGGACATATGAGTATGTTGAACTTTAATCTCAATTGATATAAAAATAAAAATGTGTCCATTTAGTTGTGATTGTAATTCTTCATCAAGAAGTGTATTTATATTATTACCTAAGTGGTTTAAATTATGGATGAATTAGTCCAAATATATCACATTATATGTTTTCTACAAATAAAAGGAAATTAAATTTCGACCTTATTTTTAGAAGGTTGTGTGATTAAATTTCCTTGCGAACCAGCAACATGAAAGAAACTTCTGAATTCATAATAGATGCCCATGTACATTTTTACCATGTTTCTCATCGTTATTAAACTAGAATGAACTAGTGTTCGTGCCTAATTTCATAAGTATCTGAATCTATAAACTTCTAGTTTATAGCTAAATTGACTTGAAATATGTTTATAATATGGACATTCTTTAATGTCTTCACTCGCGCTAGCAATATAATATTCATTTGTGCGAATATCTATAATACTAGATAAAATTCTTTAAGAATTTAAGGGAATGCATTATTTATAATAATCTTTGTCCCCTTTACAAAATTACTAATATTGGTGTTTATCCCATTTAAACATAATATTTGCTCTTTCGGAGCCTTTAACAATTTTCGTATTACCCAACATTGGGGTAGCATTTTTTTATCATTAACCATTACGTCAATCAATATCGGGAAATTTTATTTTTCTTTGATTTACCACTCCTAGTGGTAATTATTGTCATCAATTCGATTTTTCAATCTAATGAAAATAATATATCAAAAAATTTTACAATGCCACTTCGGGTGGAAAATATTCATCGATTTTATAATACCACATCACGTGAAGGTTATTCATTAAATTTATTCTTCCACTTCAGGTGGAAATTGCTAGCATATGATAATATATTATTTTAAAGATCTGCACTATTACAATAAAAATTTGACTATTACAACATCATTCGCAAATCAAATTTAATCAAATAAAATTACAAAAAAACTAATAATATACACCATGTAATGTTTTGACGAGTCAAACCGGGGAGTTTGCTATTCTTGAAGGAATAAAAACCATTCTTCATTTGCATTAATCTTGTCAATACAAATATCCAAAATAATGAGGAAAATAAGATCATTTATAAAACATTAACATAACAAGAATATACAATAGATGAATAGATAATAACAATGCTGGGGAAAAAGTAACATATAATTCTCTCACTATGATTCTTTGTAAAACAAACCTATATATATAGGTTTAGATTAAGTACTTGTAGAGAAACAAATTACACACATTAATATATATAAACGATGGAGGATCAATGAACATCAATTCTATATATATCATATATAAACATATATTTACAACAAACACTAAAAAAATATTTATTACATAATAAAATGAGAGAGTGGCAAGAAGTTGCATTTTTGTAGAGATGAGCTCATTAAACAAGAACGTAGCATGTTATCACATTTGGAAAATGTTTTCCCTGTATTTTTCAGGGAAAACATTTTCAATTATTTACGAATGGTTTACAGTTAACCAGTTGATAATTTTTCCTAGAACATTTTTTCAACTAAAACCAACACCAGAAAATCAGGAGAATATTTTCCTCTAAAATACAACAAACAAGCCTCACCGTGATCATATTTTCACAAAAAATGCAAGTGGTGTATCAAAATTAATGGCAGCAAAGCCAACTAATAAAGGTTTCATAGTAGCACTAAAACAAAATCATTACAACACATCAAGCCCAAAATCCAATCAAGTAGGCAAAGTCCTCAACAAATGCAAAGCCTGCTTCCAGTCCGCCTTTTCCGCCACAACAATTCTCCTCAAAGCCGGAACTGCACCAGCTGCAATAATCGCCGCATGATTCTCTCCATCCATGCTCAGCTTATAAAGAATCGACAAGGCCGATTCGACAGCCCTTTCACTTCCTTCTCCTATCACCTTCACCAATGGGAATATGCCACCTGTCAAAGCCACTGCTCTTGTTGCGTCTACCACCCCTTCAGACACTATTCTGTTCAGCTCTATTACAGCAGCTTCCTGAACGTCGAGATGAGAAGACGATTC
Organism: Euphorbia schlechtendalii; assembly: GCA_949673415.1. Taxonomy (NCBI): domain Eukaryota; kingdom Viridiplantae; phylum Streptophyta; class Magnoliopsida; order Malpighiales; family Euphorbiaceae; genus Euphorbia; species Euphorbia schlechtendalii. The sequence goes on from CATIWQ010026347.1 coordinate 5,211, forward strand.
CATCTGCTCTATTAATCGCGGAATAGTGTCGTAAAGTGTTACGTCTATGTTGATTGGATTTTCGTAAAAAAGGCCAGTGCTCGAAATAGACCCGAGTTTTACTAGAGACGAAGCGACCCAGTCTTTGTACTGAAGAGGGATGTTCGATTTTAATATTTTACTTAGCGTTTTGGTGAAATGGGTTGAGTTTATGGTGCGGAAAAATTGGTTCGAATCGAGAAGCTTTGTTAATAGCCGCGATGCTGCTGATATGGCAAGACCAGCTTCCTCGAGTTGAAGAGCATAAATCTCTGGCTGTTGATTTTCAATATCGGAATCTATTTCTGAAAAAACATCGATTGAACGGTTACCAAGTTTGATCGATATTGTTAAGGCTCTGTTGTTTTCAACTTATATGCGGGTAAGCTGAACTCAACTGAAATGTATTGATTTCAATGTAAGGCTATGTTCTTTTTAACTTATTCACCAGTTAATTCAGTTCATTTCAGTATTTACTATTAACTATACACCCACAAATTTACAACGAAATAAGTACGTTTCAATTTAGTCATAGGGGTGTTCCTCCGAACTCTTTTTTTAACTTATAATTTAAAAGTTTCTTATAAGGAGAAAAGTTAAAAGTAGCTCTCATTTATCTCATTATAAGAAACTTCTAAGTTAAAAATAAGAAATGAGATACACTTCATTGATTGAATTTTAAGTTAAAATATTCTTATAATTATTTTTAAGTCATAAGTTTGAAGAAACACCTCCTAAATTCAATAACCGGCAAATAAGTTGAAAAAGAATAATGATTTGCCTGCCTTACCGCTTAATACTTTTTGTTGGAAAACAGCATCCAGGCCAGATTCAATATCTGATGAGATGATTGTTTTCATGGTTGGATCGATAACTGTAAAAAATTCAAGAATGTTGGCCGCTTTTCTCTGTAAATTTGGCGACGGTTGTTTCAGCATCTCAACAAGGCGGCCAACAATGGAGGAATCGAACATATCTCTACATTTGAACATTGCTCAAAGTTATTGCAATATTGAAAGCATGCATAACTTGGAATGTAAAAGAGGATTACCCGATACTAATTTTTGGCGTCGGCATTTCATCAGTTGCATTTTCTTCTGTTTTAGAATCATTCACTGGTCCATTATAAAACTGCAATGGAGCAAACTACTTGGTAAAACTTGTGAGGAAATGTAAACCGCAAATAGATTAATATTCAGATAGAAGAAACTGACTGACTTTTGACTTCATTGCTTTGTCAGGGTCTAATATTCGGCTTAGCAAAGACAAAACCTGCAGGCAATAGTTTTCGAGTTTTCTCATCATCTCAAACATTTATTGCACAAAACGAAACTGATATGAAATAGCAACCTTTTCCAACATAGCTTCAGAGGTGTCTGAGTTTTTTAAGATGTTAACTAAGGGAGGCAAAATTCCTTTTTCTTCAATCACCTGACAAACGCTATTGCTGCACTTGGAAAAAGAAACAGATAAAAATACAAGCAACCTCTATACTACATCAGTTTGCCCCTCAATACCACGTGTCAACTTCTAGTTTAATAGAAAAAAAATCAGAACTTTAATCTGACGTGTGGCTTTGAGGGGGCAAACTGGTACACGTTTGCCAAATTCAAGGGGGCTAAGTGCAACCTTTGAAAGTTTAAGGTGGCATCTGGCAAAAGTTATCAATTTCAAGGGGATGTTGATGCATTTAGGCAAAAAAGGTAAACTACAATAACATGCCTTGTGGTTTGATAATTTGCAAAAAGATCATTGTGGATTTTTTTTTAGCAAAAGCATGCATGTAATTACAAAAGTCAGCAAATAGAGGACAAAATATTTTTTCATTAAAAATAATAATGTTGTATTTCAATCAAATCAAGATTTCTATAGTTAAGAGGAATTATACATCAAACTTAGAGTAATTTTCTGAGATTTTTCATTTTATTATGATTTTTTCAGATTACTTTCACAATTTAATTTAAAAATATTTGTACTATAAAAAAAAATTTGAAATTGATCACCAAGGTGTATTGTATTTTTATCAATTAAGCCATATAATTTCAGTTAAAAACGGACAAGATTACCATTTTTTTAACAAAATTTAAAATTGGAAATCCTTTTTTTTTGCTAACTTTTGAAACCACGTACACCATTTTGCAACAAAACATTACCACGAGGACCATTTTGCAAAACAGTCACACCAAATGAACAAGGGAATCAAAACAGTTACCTAGCAGACAATCTCTCCAAAGCACCAACAACAGCAACCTTTACACCTTCATTGTTATGATCCAAGAGCCGAACCAAATTTTTCACTGCACCGGCTTCCTTGAACGAACTCCGCATATGTTCATTAATCGAAGCATCTGCAATCGAATTCGCAGCTCTTGAAATGGCTGATTCATCCTCAAGTTCAAGCATCAACGCTAATCTCGCCACACCATCCACCCATGGCAAAATCGTAAATCCCCGATTCGTTGAAGGATCATTTCGATTCTCCACTTCTATAGAGCCGGAAAGAGCTAGAAATTGCTGCGTAGACCGTCCAATGATTGCATTCGCCTTCGCCTCGTCTATTTTTATGTTATTTTCATCATCATTGAATCCAAGAAGCAATTCAGAGGCACCGAATGTTGAAGGGGTGGTGGATTTACGTTGAATTTCCGTACCATCAGGTAAAGTGTAATGTAAATATGAAGGAGGAGTAAATGATTTATAGGCATCTGCACCAATAAGTGGGACTGGTACTAGACCTTCGTCGATGATAAGGATTCGGTAATAGTCATTCTTTGCGAGTTCAACAAGGGCGTGTCTTGCCTCCTTTCTAATGACCTTGTTGTCTTTTTTGATTTTGGCTTTTAAGAACCCTGCCTGTAGCAATAGCAAATGTGTTCAAATTAAACTCTTCATCTAATAAAATGAAAAAATAACGGGAAACAAAAATTGTTGAATCTCATTTCCCACATCAACCATTGGAAGGATCATTTACTTTCATTTTTTATGGAAAAAAATACTTTCCAAGTTGTTTATAGTGAACTTGTTTAAAGTGATCCTGTTTGCCCCCCACTCAATGCCACTTGTTAGTTTTAGGTTTGTTTGACTTTTCAAATTTAATATTTTTCTGATCTCTCTCAAACCATAAGCTGACACGTGGCATTGAGTAGAGGCAAACTGGTACAAAAACATGTTCAAGGGGGGATCTGGAATTTTCGAAAGTTCAAGGTGGGAACTGACTTTTTTGGACAAGTTCAAGGGTGATCGATGCATTAAGCCTTTGAGTTGAGGGAATAATAAAGCTAGTTCAAGCTTCGTATATATTTAATTGTACCATATGAAAAAGCCAGATCTAATTAGGCTACTATAATCCTAGCAATGAGATATTTATAAATAAATGACATTACTTACTTTCCACCAGATAAAATAGAAACTGCTATGTCAAAAAAACTCAAGCTTGGGATACTAAAAAAACTCAAGCTTCACATTATTCACTTTTAGTAAGGCCAAACGCATCAACTTGGCAACGAAAGCCGGATGCCACCCCCGACTTGCAAAAGGACTAGATAGTAGATACCCCCTCAACGTCACGTGTCAGAATCAGGTTGGTTTGACTTTTCAAAGATGTCATTTTTCTGATTTTTCCCTCTCTAACCAGAAGTTGACACAAGGCATTAGGGGAGAGCATAATAGTCAAAGCGCTAAGCGCACCTACGGCGACAGGGGGTCCTATTGCCTAGGCGCGAGGCGAAGGTGAAGGCGCACAAAAAGCGCAAACACGCATGACTTAAAAAAAATTAAATTAAAATTATTTTCACTTAACTTGAAAGAAAATTCAAAGTTCATAATGATAAAACTAGTTCCTATCATATCAAAGTTCACTAATTCCTATCAATTCAAAGTTCACTAATAAAACTAATTCCTATCAATCTAAAACATAATTATCAATCATCAAGATCAAGATTAGAATGATGAAGTTGAATTGTGACTGATCACTGACTGATTTGTGGACTCTTTAGATGCAGACAACTCAGGCCGATATCAGCAAGTTGAGGGCTTGAGGATGGGCAGCGGTGAATTGATTATGCAGGTAGATTGGTAATTAAAAATTGATTGGTAGAATTGGTTATTTATAAAACTATAGCAGACTAAGTAGAGGCAGAGTTTTAAACGTAAAAAACTAAAGTAATCTGTACTAAACAGAGTTGATACACGTTTAGTATTGTGTAATAAATAGGAAAACTAAAGTAATTCTATGGCTTTCTAATTCAAAACTAAATAGGAAAAAGGCAGTAGAGTTTTAAGAGGTGAAAATATAAATAAAAAACCCCTAAAACTACTTTTTAACTGCCATTATGCGCCTAGCGCCTCACATACAAAGGCGCACGCCTTTGTCATATGCACCGCCTAAAGGGCTAGGAGGCGCCAGCCTCCTCGCCCAGTGCGCCTTTGACTACACTGATTGTTAGTCTGTTTCTCTACGTAAAACTGTCACATACTTTCACCCATAACAAGGAAATAGAAATGAAGAGTCACTACACATTAAATAATAATGTTTTTCATGGTGAAACAAAATGAAAGATACAACAATTTTATCATCAAGACGTTTATGTAAAATAAGGTTTACCAAAGCTGCCAATGCACATTCTCTAATTATGTTCTAACACGATTTAGATGTGCTGCTTTCCATCTATATGTTGGTACTTGTGTTATGTGATGACAAAGCAGTTGACTCCCTGTTTCATCGATAATGAGCCATTTGACCTCCTAAGGAATTTAATGTTGAATTGCATCCAAATGCAATACTTTTAGCTAGCATGTTACATGATCAAGTATTTTGCAAACAGATTAGGTTCTTGCTTTGGATTTTGATGCATGGCACGCTAATCATTAGACATGCTTTGAGTGTTTTGAAATGGAACATGAAGTACGAAAATAGATATAGCAAAGCAGATTACATTTAAATTTTCTTAATACTGTTTCAGAACCAGAAGTAACCCATTTGATATTTTTTATTTGTTTGGTTGTTTCTACAAGTTTTTTTCTATATATTTTTTTATACTTATCAGCTATTCAATCTGTTTTCTGAATCAATTGCAGAATCAGAATTTCCCAAAATATAGAACTGCACTAGCTGAAGGGTGAAATACAGATATGGGCACAAAAACTAGGTCCAGAGATAGACAAAGGGATGAATCGTTGTTGACTCGAATCCTCAGTGCCATGTTTGCATTTATAAAATATGCAGAATTCGAGATATTCTTTGTATTCTTCTTTCTCATTGCTTTTTTCCTCTTCCGAGATCTCACAGCAAGGCCAGAGTACAACCAAATCCTTGTGAAGAAGCCTGGCGGTCCTGATTTCTTGGCTTACTAGAATGCATTCCAATGGTTCCCGCTGAAACAATTTCTTGTAATGGTACTGTATATTTTCTTATTGCATCTACTTCTTTGTGAAAAGCTATGTATTATTTATGTTATACTTGTTCAAGAACATAGGCAAAGATATCTTCTCCTGGAACGTTAATGATCTTGGCATAATTGTTATGTTGAGATTTTGTATAATGCTAAATATGTAGTTGCTACTTTCCCTTTCTCCTCCAGCTGTACTCGCTTCGGAATCATAATCATGCTATGCAAATGTTATTATGTAATGAAATCCTTTGCTGAATCTTTATTTCAATTTGTAATATAATGAGATCCTTGGGTTATCTAGCAGAAGAATACTGCTCAAGTTTCATGTTTTGCTAAGAGTACTGCTCAACCATTTTTTAATGACAAAATTTCAACTTTAGCAAGACATTAAAGGCCAGGACCCACATTTTTTAAGTAACGGCGTTTACATAATTTCTAGATCATGAGCACTGGAGATAGAAATAACGTTAGCAAAGTGGAGTCATACTGGACACTGTTTTTTAAGGATATTTAGGTTCTGTTCTTTTCAACTGAAATTGAACATACTGAAATTGAACGATACTGAACTGAATTGAAATCGAATATACTGAAACTGAACTAAAATTTATTATTCTGAAATTGAAAATAGTGAAACTTAATTGAATAACAATTATTTATATCAATAATAACAACATTACCTTTTAATTATATAATATTATATTTTTGTTCCATTAATTTTATTATGATATTTTGTTGAATCCTTAACTTTTTTAGTATTAACAAAAACCACACTTTTTAATATTATTTTGGGACAAATGTAGCTTAATTAAAAATACTACAAAATGAAAAAAATAATTAAGTTAATAGTGCGGAATTCTAGTGTACAACAAATTTGGGAGATGAATCAAAGCAATAGCTAACATGTCGATGAGGATAGTGAAAATGACGACATAGACGAAGATTGAATTAGAAAAATTAACATAACCTTGAATTATAATATTGTAATATTTTTCAATTATATTGTTAGTAGTGTGAATTCTATCGTACAAAAAATTTGGGAGATAATCCAAAACAATATCCAACATGTCGATTATGATAATGAAAATGACAACATGAACGTAGATTGAATTAGAAAAATTAATCTAACCATGAATTATAATATTATAATATTTCTCAATTATATTGTAATAGGTATTCTTTTTAATACTTTATAAGTTAATTATTTTGTATATTTATTTGTTAATAAACAAATTTATTAGTTATTAACAATAATAAATATTCAAATTTTAACATATTATTAATAATATTCTTAAATAATTTTTATTACTTACTATTTATTATATTTATTATTAATATTTTTATTTTATTTTCTCATTCTAATAATATATATACACACACATACATACTTA
>CATIWQ010026395.1:0-10751 GCA_949673415.1 Euphorbia schlechtendalii
CTCCCCAACAACTGGAACCTGAAAAAGGATCAAAAAATAAAAAAAAAATTAAAAACCTAATTACATACCTTGAACATTCAATGTTACATGTAAAGTACTAGCAAAATACTAGTTCCTTACCAAATAGAAACAGGTTTATAATTTTTTTAGAAACCTTAGGTTCCTACCAGATATTTACCAGATTATTGATTACCAACATACTGTAAATTATTTAACAAAGATATGTGTAATGTTAAATAATCTTTAAATTTATTACCTCTTCCATTTCATGAAAAACTAAACCCTCCTCCACCACTTTCTCATCAGTATCAAGAACAAAATCAACATCCTCATCCCCAGTCGCAGGTAGTTGTTCGGTTACCTGAACTTCTTCTTCAATGAGAGCTGTGCCTACCAGGAGTGTCTTTTCAACAAGTTCAGTACCCTATTATATTACAAAATACAAAACTATATCAATCAAATTCTAATAATCAAAGTACATTATCAACAAAACAAAAAACTAGATAATACCAGTTAACTACCAGTTAAACACTAGAAAAGATTCCATTTAAGTGACCACAATTTATGTTGAGAAATTAAGGAATTAACAACTAAAAAACAGATTCCTACCATTAAACTACCAGATTAGTAAATTTAACAAAAAAATAAAAAAAAACAAAGCAAAACAAAAGGAATAAACAACGTAGACACTAGCAAAAAACCACAACAATACTAGATCAATCAAAATCTATTGATCATAGAAAAAAAATTAAAAAAAACAAACAAAAAGATTCCTAAAATGATAACTATAAGTACATAACAATAAAAAAACATTGAGTCCAATGATAAACTTACATCTGAAACTACAATACTATCTTGGACTATAAAATCAACCTCAACAGTCCTTGTAGTCATTTCTTCCTCCTAACATAAAAATAATAATTATTAACAACTCCAATTCACACTAACATTTTACATAAAAATTCAAGAAAAGGAAAAAAAATGAAATGTGAATGCAAAATAAACTCACATCAATCTCCATGGTTTGGGGAATCCCCAAGTCAACACCACCATCCTGATCAATGCCTTCATTCTCTTCCTCATGACTACTAGTAGAAAAAATGGAATCATCCTAAAAAACCTTTTCTGAACCAAACTTCTCAGCATCATCGTGCCCCCCACTACCTCCATCATTATCAAAGTTATCGCTACCACCCGATGCATCATCGGAAATGCTTCCACCATTATCAAACTCCTCAACATCATCGGAATAGCTTCTACCAGATGCATTGCCTTCAGCATCATTGTCCTCATCTTCATTCTCATTCTTCCTCAGCTTGCTTCCCTTGAGAGTAAGTTTCAGCTCACTAATATCATTCTCAATCCTCGTTTGGTTCTCTTCGGGAACACCAAGACTAATTCTAATTTCCAAAAAATCATCATCCACCACCTTCATAAGATCTTTTATAGTTTTAAAAAGGTTAGTTTGGTTGTTGAATGTGGCATCATTGTTGAAGTTAAGACTGATGTCCAAAGGCTCCGAAAAAGGATTGTATGGACCCAAAAGGAAGATTGTCAAGTTATTCTTATATTGGAATGATATTCTTCAAATTCATCTAGAAAAACAGTTCAATACCAGTTAACTACCATATACCTACTAGATAATTACATTTCAGTAAATAAAAAACAGAACACACTAAAAAACCAGATAAATAACATATCACTACTAGATAAAAATCAAAAGGAAAAAAAAGATGTATAAGCAGAAAAGCAATAATTTAAAAAATAAAAAAACTAAACAAAACAAAATGAATTCAGAAATAAAAGAAAATTAGAAGAACTTACAAAGTTAGAACCAAATTTGAACAAATTCTTCTCAAGTTCATCAGACTTAAACACTCTATCACGGGGCAACCACTTGAAAAAATATGGTTTAAACCCTTCACCATCAACAACCTTAGCCTTATCACACAATATGCCTTCGCAAGACCCACAAACCTCATAAAACCACACTTGGTATACAAGTATAAACCCTTTCACATTATATAATTGCTTCTTTCCCCGCTTCCTCCTCCCAACTGCCATCAATCTATCAATAGTTTCTCTAAATGACAAGAAACCCCAAGGAGCCTTTGGGTAGTTGTTCGAGCACACAGCATCAATGTACTCTTGAGGAATCTTTGCCCCATGATCACATCCAAGAATATAATATGCTATGAAATATATCAAAGCAAGCTTGAAATAACCTTCATCAGGAACAACATCAACACCTCCTTCTAAACTTCCAACAGCATCAGACTTGTTCTTCTTCGTCAAAGCAACCTCAACATCCTCCCTTGAAATTTCATCGGGATGCACCTTAAAGTACTTGGCAATAAAGTCGGCAAATTCATTCGTGATGATCATCTTGTAATCGCCTTCAGCAGTAGCCCGGAGTCCAAAAATAAGAATAAAATGCTCAATGCCAAAATATACGAGAGTTCCCCTAAGAGAACAAATAGGCAGTCATTATTATTCGGCTGATTTATCTCACGGAGAACAAGATTATGCAACAAATTCTTCTGTGCCACCATCCTCTATCCTCTAAAAAAGTTGCCAAAGAATGATTCCTCAAGCATGGACGTTACAGTAACGGGACATTCTCCCTGATAAAATCAATTATATTGTAGTTTGATGTGCATTTGAGACAAGTATGCCACACAACGTTTGGTGGGAAAACCAACTTGTAAAGCTGCAAATAATTAAAAATAAAAAAACAATTAAACACATGAATCAATTAAAAAAAGGCTTTCACAAAAATGATAAATACCATAAAAATACTACTTAAATACCATATTATTCCATTCCAGTTATTGCATTATCCAACAAATATAAGATTTAAAACAGTTTGAAATTATAATAACGGAAAAACCAGATTCCTACCAGTTAAATACTAGATAGGTGAATTTCAGATGTAACAAATAAATCAGATTCCTAACAGTTAACTACCATAAAAAAAGTTCAATCAAGATAAAATTCTACATGTTAAGTAATTTAAAAAAGCTTCAAAAAACTAAAAATTATATACATACAAGGTAACTACTGGATTGACCATTATTATAATTAACAAAAACACAAATCAAATTTCAAAAAAGGAAAAAAAGCTACTCAGAAGCATGAATACTAGAACAATACCATAAGACTACCAAATATAACAAGGAAATTAACCAAAAACAAGTTTAATACTAGAGACATACTAGATATCTACTAATTAATAATCTGAGGCTTAAAAAACATAAAAACTAGCATACTACCAGTTAACCACTTATTAAACCCTTATTCTAATTACACAGGGGAAAAAACAGTTCAAAAACATAAATACTAGAATAGTACCAGTCCACTATCAGATATCAACAAGGATTTTAAAAATCAAGTTTAACACTTGGAAGACACCAAAACATAAAATGATTAATGGATTTAGGGTGAAAAAAACATAAAACCAAATAACTACAAGTTCACAACCAGGTTAAAAAGATTATTACAATTAGAAAATACATAAATCATAAGTTTAAAAAGGAATAGATATTAAAACCTAGTCAGAAGCATAAATACTAGAACAATACCATAAGACTACTAGGTATAACAAGGAAATTAACCAAAAACAAGTTTAATACTAGAGACATACCAGATATCTACTGATTAATAATCTGAGGCTTCAAAAACATAAAAACTAGCATACTACTAGTTAACCACTTGTTAAACCCTTATTCTAATTACACAAGGGAAAAATACAGAATTTCAAAAGAAAATAGATATTCAAAAACATAAATACTATAACAGTACCAGTCCACTACCAGATATCAAAAATGATTTTAGAAATCAAGTTTAACACTTAGAAGATAAAAAAACATAAAATATTTAATGGTTTTAGGGTGCAAAAAAACATAAAACCAAATAACTACAAGTTCACAACCAGGTTAAAAAGATTATTACAATTAGAAAATACATAAATCAAAAGTTTAAAAGGGAATAGCTATTAAAACCTATTAATTAGCATGAATACTAGAACAATACCTTAAGACTACCAGATATAACAAGGAAATTAACCAAAAAAGAGTTTAATACTAGAGACATACCAGATATCTACTAATTAATAATCTGAGGCTTCAAAAATATAAAAACTAGCTTACTACCAGTTAACCACTTGTTAAATGTTCGCAAGGTTTTGACTATACTCGTTTTTATAGGTTTATATTCAGTAACGGTGCATAAAATCTTTTTCCCCACCTTTCTACAGATAAGATAAAAGTTTAAAATATGAACAGGTGTTGTCAATACCGCTTATCAAATAGAAAAATGGTGACCACTGCAAGTATACAGTTGCGATATAGTTTTAAAAGATATAGAACCCACAAGGAAGGAACCAGTTATAAAGACCAACAAGAGTAACGGAACAAAGAAAATAAAATAAATAATTTTATTGTTGTTGGATTGGTTGGGATATGATGGTAAATAAATAGATAAATGTATAAATAGATTAGAGTAGAAGAAATCGGTATAGATTATCCCTACGAACAAGTATAGCAAAGAAAACATGCAAAATTATCAAAGATATGACGTACCCTATACTACTTTAATAGATTCGGTTCAAGACACTCAGATATTCAATTATTCACTACAGAGCAACACATGAAATGACTTTTCTAAATCTAGTGCAAACCAATTAAGATGATTATATAAACCTGGATAACAATAGTACTATGCTTAGTATGGGTCACTCTCACATAGCTATATTTAGCAAGTTACCATTTCAAAAATGTTGGCTCACTAAACAGCATTATAATCACAGATCCAGTGACTATACATAATCTCATTAACCCCAAAATCACTCTTAAAGTTAACTAAAAAGAATATAAATTGACTAATATAAAAGACTCAACACGAAATACACAATATGACACATAGACATATCATAAACTTCGAAATAGAAAGTATAAGTAGAAAACAAAGCAAAGTTATAAGGTATGCAAGTGAAAGCTAAAGTTGATCAAACTGTATCCACTCTTTAATGGGAGTCGTCAATTCTCGTAATTCCTGCATCTACTTTGAATTCGATCTCGGCTCGTACAGAACCTTTGCTAGGATGCTATTCTTTTTTAATCTCGAATAAAAGAATGTTGAAGAATGAAAACTTTTATTGATAAGTGCTTTGCAATTACACTCATACAACAATTGCTCGAATATGTAAAGAAATCTAGTGATCGAAATAAGGTTCGAATCACTTATACATTTTCTCACTAACTTAGAACGAAGTGAAATCTACACTATTTTCTCTCTAAAACTATGTATGCACTTATACCACACTACACACCATATACCATATGCCACACCACATCACCATGAACTTATGGAGTTTGGCTATTTATAGAGTACGAAGGGTTGCATTCGTTTAGAAGAAGGGTCGTGTCCATTGGCGAAGAGTTGCACCACTTCATTATGATTGATTGAATTGGTTTGATCTCATCTACAATGGAAAGGCACCTTTTCATGATTGGTTACCTTCTAAAAGGTGTCTTTTCATCTAACGGTTGATAGCGGTTGATGGTTGTTATCCGGCGGTTGAAAGAAGAGAAGAGTTGACCAAAAACCGTCAAGGTCCCGACCGTGAATACTTGGTTGGCAACTTTCTGTTGTGAAGGTTAACAAGTCGCGACCGTGATATATGTGTCACGATCGTGACATGCCTTTTTCACATGATTCCTCTTTGTAATTTCTACCGATCTTTGACATCTTCGATCCTTTGTCAGTTCCTTAAGTTTCACGCATCTTTTTGCACCTCTTTCACTCTTTTTGCATATATTTCCAACTTTAATAATTTTACTTCCAAGATTTACCTAGTACCTGCATTTGCATAAAAAACAACTACATACCATGTGAAATCTTTAATATGAAGTATAAAATGACTTAAATCATAATGTTTAATGATTCAAAATATCATGATTATAAGTGTAAATACACACTTATCATTAAACCCTTATTCTAATTACGCAAGGAAAAAAACTGAATTTTAAAAGGAAATAGATATTCAAAAACATAAATACTAGAACAGTACCAGTTCACTACCAGATATCAACAAGGAAATAGCTATTAAAAAGCATAAATACTAGAATAATACTAGTTAAATACCATATTCAAACAAGAAATTTACAAACACAATTTTAATACTAGGAAAAACACTAAATATCAAATGATTCATAATATGAGACTTCAAAATCCTTAAAAATCAAATTCATACTAGTTATAAAATGATTAGACCTTTGTTGTGACTAAAGAAAACATAAAACATATTATAAAAATGGAAAAAAATATTCAAAAACAAATTTACAACAAACAAATGTAAAAAACAAGCATAATAACATATAGAAACCAGAAATATTTTTTAAAATTGACAAGCAAAAGGATAAAATATCAGATAGATACCAGATAAATACCAGATCTATAAAAATGATTGCAACAATCAAATTTCAGAAAATAGAAAATCACAAGTAACAAATTGGAAAATGAAAAAAGTATCTCCAGTGCGGGTGCCTCCCCCGTTTTTTTGGATGGTCCAGCCTCGGAAGGATTTGAATCAAACTTCACTGCTTTCGAAACCTTCTCTGAAACGACAAAACCTTTCTTCTGGGACAAAGCTTTCTTAGGTGCCATAACTATAATGAACAAGAACGAAATATGATGAAAAGTGATAAACTAAAAAAAGGAAGAACCATATGTAGAAAAGAACAATCAACAGAAGATCAAAAAAATGAAAAATGCATACCGTTGGAAGAAGAAAAAATGCCAAGATTAGGTTAAAAATTGAAATCGCAAGAAAGGGACAACTAAAATCGCACGAAAATCAATAGCAAAGTAGAAAGCAATGAAGAGGATGATAATAGAGAAGTAAGACAGTTATGGAGAACGTGAACAGTTTATTTAGGAAGCACATACAGAGAGAATAGAAATAAACAGAACTTACAAAATAAATTTTTGATTAGTTTTGATACAAAAAACTAATGGGCCAAAACTTGGACCGAAACACTGCTGGCAAAACAGACCAGTTTTAACAAATTCCCTTAAATAATCATAATCTACTTCGATTTTTATTTCATTCCTCTTTTTTCATATTATAACATTGTTATATTTGTTATTATCATCTTGATAAACAATTATAATATGCACCGTACTAATACAATAATATTTCCTTAAAATTTTTTTAATATAATTTAAATTCAAATATTGTTTTAGAAATTCTTGTTTAGATGTTATTTTATGAATTATTGTTGGACTTTACATTAATATCATGTGTTTGATCGATTTATTGCCACCTAGGCATTTCCGTAGCTGATTTTTACTGCCCTAGCGTCGCCTAGATGCATTTTCAAGATATTAATATTTCAAATAATGATAGTTAAATTTAATTAATTCATTAAAATTAGCTTAGTTTATACCAATTTCACAATAAAAAATTTGTTTGGAATCTCAAATTAAGAAATATGTGTTACAAACCACAAAAAAATAAAAGACATGTAATACTTTTAATTATGGTGAAACACTTAAGAAAGTAAATTCGTACCAAAATTTGTTATAATGAACTTATTATTTTCTTTATAATTTTCTTTTATCTTTAAGTGTTTTATTACTTTTTATATTATATTTTCATATAATAATTCATATGTTATTGAATTAATAATTTTAATATACTTATAAAATAAAATAAAAAATACAAATCTATCTAGGTCCCACTCGAGTCCCGAATAATACCCGTTTAAGACCCTGTTCTCTTCAACTTTTGAAACATGAACTTAACATAACTGAACTGAATTTAATGGACCTGAACTGAACTTAACTGAACTTCATGAACCTCAACTTAATAATGACACACTAAGGTCATGTTCTCTTCTACTTCAGAAAACTGAACTAAACTTAACTGAACTTAACTGAAATGAACTTATTTCAGTGTAAATTTATAACTACACATAGCTGAACTTAACTTAACTAAACTGAACTTAATTGAATTGTATTTGAAGAGAACATGATCTAATTATTAAAGTAATAGTAAAAATTAATAAATATAAAAAAAATATATATTATCAATACTAATCATTACAATTAGCATTATTAATAACTGCCTTTTTAAAATAATTAATTAAAACAATATATTAACATTTTATTAATAACAATATAAAATAATTAATAAAACAATTTTATCACCATTAATTATAAAAAATTGTTATAATACATAAAATCATTTAATTAAAATTTTATTATTTAAATAATTATTATTGTTACAATTACACATGAACTAATAATTATTATTATAATATATTGTAGTTTGGATTCAAATTATCACTTATTTTTGGATTACAAAAACGTAATAGTTTTTTAAATTGATAAATATTTTCATTTTATTCTCCCATATCACATTTTTTAATTAATCAATACTATGGTTATAAATAAAAAATATTATTATAATTGTTGAACCCAAGTTAATAGTACATAACAATACTTAAACATTTTGGAAATAACAAACTGACTAGGATAGTGAAATTAATTGAGTACTAAGTATACTCTTAATTAATGAAGTTTACTTGAGTTTGTTTTAAGGAAAAACAACTCAGTTTATTGAGTAATTAATTAAGTTACGGCTTAGAGTAAGAAAAGCTGAGCTATGCTGAGTATTGCATAGTTTATAAAGATATCTACTTAGCTGTGCTGAGTTAACTTTTTAGGAATAAAAAGTTGTATTCCTTTGACACTTAGAGAATATTTGACACCTGTGCTACTTACGGTTTCTGTGAGAAACAGAATATTCCTTTGATGCTTTTCAGGAGTAAAGAGTTGAAATTAAAGAAGATACTCCAATGGTCCTCACAATCATAAAGGTGTTAGTACAAAATGTTAGAGATTTCTCACTAAAGTCCGAGATAAAAGGAATCATCTAACATGCGCCGCTTCTAGCGCACCCTCTACAACGTCAGCAAGTCAACCAATGGTAGAATTCCACGTTGCATCTCACACGCCTCTCTATTAGAATAGATTGCTTGAAAACAAATGAGTTTTTGACAACGGATTAATATGGCGCTTCAACGTTCAAAATCTCTATCTCTAAACATCCTGAAATTTGTTCGCCATGGGAAAATTCGAAAGATTTGAAGAGAAGAGAAAATGGAGAGCTATCAGGATGAGAAGTTTGCAACAGCTAATTCCAAGAGCTTCAATTATAAATAGAAGACTGGAGCAGACGTTCAAACTTGGTGAATCACATTGAATTTCTTCTAAGAGCTAAAACTCTGTTCAAATACTCTTAGCTTCAAGAAATTCCAAATCAAGCAATCACCAGACATTCATTGTTCAAATCTGTTTGTAATAGAGAGAGAAATAACACTTAAGATTTAACATTTTATAAGTTGAATTCCTCAGTTTATGAATTTCTTTTTCAAATCTGAGTGACGGTTTGGGAAAGGTACCCAAACTGTGAATTGAGTGGTATTTAGAAAGAAAGATACTTTTTGTAATAGATTCTACCCGCTATAAAGGCTTCTCTACCTACGAAAGGAACGAAATCACTAGTGGATTAAAGCTTGAAAAGGAATCTGGGGACTGGAGGTAGGCTAGGGGCCAAACCAAGATAAAATCTTGGGTGTTGAAGTTCTAACCTTAATCGCTTATCTTTATCGCGCATTCCTCATCCATTATTCTATCTCTATTTTCAGTCTTGCTTGAAAAACCAATCCATGCTGAGTAGAGTACTTAGCACATGATTGAAGATAAACTGTGCCAGCAAAGTTGAGCATTTTATAAGTTTTTAGACCCAGCTCAGCGCGCAGCACTCACATCTAAAAATTAAACTTGATAAACATTTTTATAAATCTTAAAAAGTAACCAAGAACTACATTCACCCCCCCTTTGCTATGTAATTAAGCTGTCTAAGGACCAACAAGTGATATCAGAGCTAGTGCTCAACTTATTGACTAATCTTCTTTGAGTTAAAGATCCATAAATGGCTTACAACAACTACAGTTCTGGGTCAGTACAGATAGTGCTCCTTAAAAAGGGAATGTCTTTAACTAGGCCACCGTTATTTGACGGTAATCATTACACGTTTTGAAAAAATCGCATGAAAAACTTTATTCAATCACAAAGCATGCAAGCATGGCTCGCTATCGAGCTTGGCCCATGAATTCCTACTGTAGTAAGGAATGGGTAACGTGTTCTAATCGATCCAAAAGACTATGATGATGCTGACCTAAGGCTTCTCAAAGAGAACGCCGCAACCATCAATTACTTACATTATGCGCTAGATCTTACAAAGTTCAACAAGGTCTCAAGATGTGAGATAACGTAAGAAATTCGGAAGAAGTTGAAGATTACCTATGAAGGGACTAACAAGGTCAAGGAGTCCAAGATCAACCTCATGTTGAGAGAGTATGAGATGTTCTAGATAGGCACCGGTGAGGGTATTCAAGCAATGAATACCGGGTTTATTAACATTGTTAATGAATTGAAGAGGCTTAGCAAGGAGTTCACCGAGGAGGAGCTGGTGAAGAAGATTCTTCGAACTCTTACCTTAGAGTGGGATGCCAAGAAGAGCACGATCATAGAGGCTCATGATTTTAAGACCTACAACTATGATGAGCTGATAGGCACCTTGCTGACTTAGGAGATGAGCCTGAGGAAATATACCAATGACTCCAAAAGGAGTAGAGGCAAGGAGAGAGAGGGTAAAACCATTATCCTGAAAGTTGATTCCT
>CATIWQ010026396.1:0-11050 GCA_949673415.1 Euphorbia schlechtendalii
TTTTATATTTTTTGCTAAAGTTTGACATTTAAACTCAATTTTATGACTTATACTACAAATATATTTGGAATTATTTTTTCACAATTATTTTTTAGTAATAAATTTTAATTTTTTTTAGTTGAAACAATTAATAGTTAGGCCCGCGGGCCGGGCTTGGTTTTGATTATTTTATTAAAGGCCTGGCCTGACCCGAACCCGATGTATTTTTTCATGGGTTTGGGTTGGGCTTGGGCTATTCATTATTTAGCTAGGCCCGATAAGGCCCAGCCCGAACCCGGCCCGGCCCGGCCCATGCCCAGGTCTAAATGTGATCCAATAAGAAGTAAGCAACTTATCCCGAACCTGAATCTCTGTGTCTTAGTGGGCCGTCCCCTGGACGTTAAGCTTCACAGGACTTTAATTCTTGGTAGAGCTAATCTAGATGGCGACTCTACACTAAGAGATGGCGTATTCGGGTTTTGACCAATCTGAAATGTTTTCCATTTTCTCTTTCAAACCTACTGGGTCCCCAATATGGTAATTTTATTTTCACCAAAAATACCCCTGTGGACTGCGCCTTTTAACAGCACACTTGGCCCATCACATTCCGTGTCGTTCGCTCACGCATACCATAGCATACATGATGGCTCTTATTGCCGAAGAATAAGGTATTCCATTCATCCACAGTCTCTCCTCTTGTGTTCTTAATCACTCGGATTTAGAAAGGTTAATCCCGTGAGACATGGGAAGATAACCCTTTCTTGACTGCTCAAGGTTAAATCCAGTCAAAACCTTATTTATGTATGTACCTTGAGAAAGATCTAGCAGCTTCCTAGATCTATCACGTTAGATCTTTATACCAAGTACAAAAGCTGCTTCTCCAAGGTCTTTCATGGAGATTATTTGACAACCATGACTTGACTATTTGACTTAAGTCCATAAATGAACCTTTGCAATTTACGCACCTTAGAGCCAATTTGAGATATGAAACCTTCAGGTTGTATCATATATACATCCCTATTGAGGTTCCCATTAAGGAAACACAGTTTTCACATCCATCTGCCAGCTCTCATAATCATAATGAGCAACGATGGCAAAGAATAGAATTTAGCATGGCTACTGGTGAAAATGTTTCATCATAATCAATAGCTTCATTTGGTTATAAACCTTTGCAACTAACCTTGATTTATAGGTAATTATATTACAATCCATGTCAGTTTTCTTTTTGAAAACCCACTTGCATATTATGGGCTTAATCCCACTTGGAGCTTCAACCAATTTACAGGAATTGATTTTTGTACATAAATTCCATCTCTAACTTCATGGTGGTGAAGAACCATTTTTCAGACTCTAAGCCTTCCATTGCTTCCTTGTAAGTCTTGTGTTTGTCATCTTCCATAAAAAAGATGTGCTTATCGTCAGTGATGAGATAGCCATATCTTTCAGGAATGATTGGAGCTGAACCTAACCTATGTAATGTCAATGTTATAATAAGTTATTCCATGCTTACACTTTCTTCTGTAATAGGTGTAGGATCAATCAGATGATTGTCTATTTGATCTTCTTAAGCATTTAGCTTAAGATTTTTCCAACTAACTTTCGCAAGTACGTGTTCCTTCTCGAGGAACTGAGCATTCCTAGAAACAAGTACCTTTTCTTCCTTGGGATCATAAAAGGTATAACCTATAGTCTCCTTATAGTAACCTATAAACAGACACCTTTTAGACTTAGCACCCAACTTATCTGAACTAGTCCTTTTAACATAAGCAGGACATCCCTAAACTCTCAGGTGGGAAAGAGCTGGTTTCTTACCATACCACATTTCTTATGTTGTTTAACCAATTGATTTTGAGGGCACTCTATTTAGAATATAAACTGCGCTCTTAAGTACATAACCCTAAAAGGATCTACTTGGCTCATCATGGATAGAACTATATCGAGTAGGGTTTTATTTATCCTTTCTAACACTCCATTGTGTTGGGGTGTATAAGGAGGTGTCTATTGGGATAAAATACCATTATCCCTTAGATGATCTTGAAACTCTTGGCTTAAGTATTCACCACCTCGATCAGATTGAAGGGTCTTGATACTTTTCCCAAGCTGTTTCTCTACTTTGATTATGAATTCTTTGAATTTCTCAAAGCTTTCGTACTCATGCCTCATAAGGTACAAATAACCATCTTGTGAGTAATCATCGAAAAAGGTTATCAAGAAGATAAAACCTTCATGTGTCTAAACACTCATTAGACCAGTGCGTGTTAGTGGCCTGAGAGCATTTTTGCTCGCGGGGCAGCCGAGTAGGCCCCACCTTAAACAACCTGGTTCATTTGGGCCCACTCATATTGGGAAAAATTTCCTTACTCAGCTCCATGCAATTATTTTCTAGATTATCCTTTAATTCTTTTAATTATCAATCTAGTGCAACCAATTAATAATTTATCCGACGAATTTGACAACCTTAATATTCTCAGCATAGGCCCAATCTATAAGTTCTTTACTTAGTCTGATAAAGACCCAAAGTGTGTGACCTCATAGGATCCCGAAGTATAGAGCTGCTAGAGGTTAACCTAAACTTTGCTTCCCATTCGGGAACCTTTAGGTTCAGTGTTCCAGACTGATATGGAACTCGATGACTCTAGACAATCAAATGGTCTTTTTAGCAAAGGCGTATGATCCCCGATTCTCTAAACGTCACATGCTTGTGACTTGATCCGATTCTACAATAGTAACCAATATAATACACTCATTCCATCAGGTTAAGTACCATCCAATTTATTGAACTTGGATTAAGTGTCAGCTCATGTAATAGACGTAGATATCCTGGAATTAGACTTTTTCACGAAGAACACCACTCGCCATAATGTATAAGATTGATTAGAATCCCATTCGATCAATCTTATACTCTGATTAGAGGTTTATGAGCGTGTCTCTTTAACAAGAGGCCCTAAGGTACATCTCCCATTATATCAGGAGTGATGGATCCCTC
Source organism: Euphorbia schlechtendalii (assembly GCA_949673415.1). Classification (NCBI taxonomy): domain Eukaryota; kingdom Viridiplantae; phylum Streptophyta; class Magnoliopsida; order Malpighiales; family Euphorbiaceae; genus Euphorbia; species Euphorbia schlechtendalii. The sequence goes on from CATIWQ010026396.1 coordinate 2,966, forward strand.
CTTGACTACTCGGCTTACCAACATGTGATCATTACTATACATTGTAACTAATTAAAATATATCATCCTAATTACCTCTAGGGCATACATCATGTCTAACAATCTCCCACTTGCATTAGAGCCAATTGCCCATGTGCTTCATGCAATACTCATTAACATGCTGGTCATGTTTAACCTCAGTCAATGGCTTTGTTAGCCCATTCTTGCTAATCCATTGGGATGCATTCTAACCTTATATCCTTTCTAGCTATTATCTCCTAAATGAGATGGTATTTTTTGAGTACATGTTCATTTCTCTGATGAGACCGTGTTTCCTTTGCCTGAGCAATAGCCCCATTGTTATCCCAATAAACTACCATTGGATTTAAAATAGACACCACACCGAGATCATCGATAAATCCCTTAAGCCATACAGCTTACTTTGTTGCTTCTGAAGTAGCTATATACTCAGATTCAGTGGTTGAATTGGTAATCATATCCTGTTTGAAACTTTTCCAAACAACCACCCTCCATTTAACATAAACACATACCCTGACTGGGCTTTGTAATCGTCCCTGTCAGATTGAAAATTTGCATTAATGTATCACTTCAAAGAGAGATCACATTCTCCATATACAAAAACATATCCTGAGTCCTACGTAAGTACTTAAGGATAGTTTTAACGGCCATCTAGTGCTTCTCACCTAGGTCAGATTAAAATCTGCTAGTTACCTCAACGCATTTGAGATGTCAGGCTATGCATACCATATCATACATGATGGATCCTATCGCTGAGGTATAGGGTAATCCATTCATGCACAATTTCTCCTTTTGTGTTCTTGGACACTCAAATGTAGAAAGGTTAATCCCGTGAGACATTGGGAGATAACCCTTTCTTGACTGCTCAAGGTTAATTCTAGCCAAAACCTTGTCTATGTATGTACTTTGTGAAAGACCTAGTAGCCTTTTGGATCTATCTCGGTAGATCTTTATACCAAGTATAAAAGTTGCTTCTCCAAGGTCTTTTACGGTGAACTTCTTTGACAACCATGACTTCACTATTTAAAGAAAAGGAACATCATTTCCTATTAGTAATATGTCATTGACATATTATACAAGGAAAACGACCGCACTCCCACTAGCCTTCTTATATACACATGGCTCTTTAGCTTTTGACCCAAAACCAATTTCTTGGATTGTCTCGTGAAACCTAATATTCCAAATCCTTGATGCTTTCTTAAGTCAGTAAATGGACTTCTGCAACTTGCATACCATTGAGCCATCCTTGGATGTAAAACCCTCGGGTTGTGTCATATACATATCCCTATCCAAATTCCCATTAAGGAACGTTATTTTCACATCCATCTACCAGATCGCATAATCGTAATGAGCGGTGATGGTAAGGAGTATTCTGATAGACTTTAGCATGGCCACCAGTGAAAAGGTTTCATCACAGTCAATGCCTTCTTTTTTATTGTAACCTTTTGCAACCAACCTTGCTTTATAGGTAATTACATTACCATCCATGTTAGTTTTCTTCTTGAAAACCCACTTACATCTTATGGGCCTAATCCCACTTGGAGCATCAATCGAGCTCCATACTAGATTTTAGTACATGGAGTCCATCTCCGACCTCATGGCTATAAGCCATTTGTCAGATTATGATCCTTCCATTACCTCATTGTAAGTCCTAGGCTCATCATTTTCCATAAGAAAGAGATGTTTATCATCAGTGATGAGAAACCCGTATCGCTCAGGAACGATTGGAGCCCAACTTGACCTACACAATGTTGGTGATATAGTAGGCTATTCCATACTTACACTATCTTATGTAAGAGGTGTAGGTATAATCAGTTGATTGTTTGTTTGATCTTCTTGAGTGCCTAACTCAAGATTGCTCCCATTAGCTTTCGCAAGTATAAGCTCCTTCTCGAGGAATTGAGCATTTATGGAAATAAGGACTTTTTGTTCCTTGGGATCAAAGAAGGTATACCCTATAGTCACCTTAGGGTAACTTACAAGTAAACACCTGTCAGATTTACCACCCAGCTTATTTGAACTCATCCTCTTTACATAAGCAGGACATCCCCAAACTCTCAGGTGAGAAAGAGCGGGTTTCTTACCATACCATAGTTCGTATGGAGTTTGATTAACTGATTTAGTGGGTAATCTGTTTAGAATATAAACTGCACTCTCAAGTGCAAAACCCCAAAAGAAAATGCTGAGTTCTGCTTGGCTCGTCATAGACCAAACCATATCGAGTAGGGTTCAATTTCTCCTTTCTAACACTCCACTATGTTGGGGTGTATAAGGAGGTGTCCACAGGGTTAAAATACAATTACCCCATAGATAATCCTGAAACTCTTGGCTTAAGTATTCACCACCTCGATCAGATCAAAGGGTCTTGATACTTTTCCCAAGCTGGCTCTCTTCTTTGGTTCTGAACTCTTTGAATTTCTTAAAACTTTAAGACTTATACCTCATAAGGTACAGATAACCATATAATGAGTAATCATCAACAAAGGTTATGAAGTAGATGAAACCCTCATGTGTCTTATCACTCATTGGACCACATACATCAGAATGTATTATTTCCAAAGCACTAGTGGCACACTGAGCCTTTCCTTTCAAAGGTTTCTTAGTCATCTTTCCTTTCAAACAAGGTTCACATGCCCCATAGGATTCCCATTCCATTGGACGCAAGTCACCACATTTGTGTAACTTAGTTAAGCAAGTCTCATTTATTGGCCTAAACGACAATGCCACAAGTATAAAGATTTCTTATTATCTAACTTTGATTTCTTAGCAATATTCATATTAAGAACTTTAATTTTAGTATCTTGAATGTAAACTCCATTCAAACACATTCCACTAGCATAAAGAATATTACGACGTTGAATTTGACATTTATTATGACAACATAAAAATTTAAATCATTCTGTTGCTAAACACGCAACAAAAATACTATTCTTAGTAATGGTAAGAATGTAATAGTAATTGTTCAAAACTAAAACAAGGCCACTAGGCATACAAAGGCTATATGTCCCTATAGATATTGCAGCAACCCATGCTCCTTTTCTAACTCTTAGGTCCATTTCCCTTTTTGTAAGCCTCCAAATGTTCCACAACCCCTGCAAAGAAGTATAGTTATGAGTACCACAACTAGTATCCAATATCCATGTAGACTCATAAGGAACTGTAGAGAAATTCTCTAGTATGAACATACCTTTAAAAGTTTGAGCCACAACTCTCATCATTATTCGATGAGCTTGTTCTAAGAGAAACATTTTCCCTTTTCAACTCTAACCGCTTCAGAAGCATTTCCTTGAAAGAATAATATTTATTGGGTAATCCCCTCAATACCATTTCTCTCAAGGATTTCTCATTGCACACTTTACCCAGCTCCCTTAATTGCTCAGAGTTATCATATATGTATATGACCAACTCCACTGCCGAGGTGTCTCCCTGAAATTCACAACGAAACAGTCTACTTTCCAAACTTTCCACTTGGTTGATACAATGAACAATGGATTCAAAATCTAGACCTTTGTACACATGTTTTTACTTCTAGAGCATGTTGTCTAACATGAGCTTTGCAATAAATTAATAGTTTCCCTTATACCTCTCATACTCATTCATCTCACATGCAAAAACATTCTTGCCGGGATGTTTGGAACTTGGATAATCTCGAACATAATCGAGATAATAGTTCTGAAGAACTCTTCTAATAGTAACAAACCACTCATTGAAGTTGTAAACATCATACTTTATGTTGTCAAGAGGACCAGTATTAATACGAGTATTTTCGTTAGTGATCATATTCAAACTAGATAAAAAGACAGAAATTGTTCAAACATTAGTATATGTAAATGCATTTAATATAAGGTCTTTAATTAAATACATATTTACTACTATTTTTGTTGATATTCAATAGCCCCTTCTATTGAATTCAGGAAACATGGTTGAATCATTTTTTCTTAGTAGGTGTGAGCACGGGATTTTGTACCAGTTCGCTCATTCGATGATGACGGCTTTTCGGGATTGAATCCTTGAATCACACAACTTTTGACTATCCAAATAATCTTCAAATGGGAGCTCTCCTAGTAAAAAAATAATCTTTTAGGTCCTAAATAAATATTTTGGACCGCATAAAAACATTTTAAAACCTTAAAGTGAAAATTAAAGGCTTAACATATTTTTAAGGACTTAAACAAATGTTTAAGGGTCCAGAATAATTAAATCGTTTGCTTTTTTTTAAAAGAATATATATATATATATATATATATATATATATATATATATATATATATATATATATATATATATATATAGAGAGAGAGAGAGAGAGAGAGAATAAATGTGTATATAAATACATGTATATGTATATGTGTGTCAAAGTATTAATTTAGAAAAAGTGGACCAAAATGGCATTAGCCTTGCTTGTAAGTACAAAAGTGGCCAATGCTTCTCACTAGCAAGTGCTAGCGAGGCTACATTCCCCCTATAGATAGGGGGAATTTTCAGTAGAAAAAGCGATTGAAAAATTTTAGAAAAATACTTTTTTCTCTCGACAAAACAAAGGGAATTTTTTATGAAAAAATATTTTCTTGAGGAAATAATTTTGTTGTTTTTTTATCTTTGTTTAAAAAATTCTTTGATTATATTTAGGTCCAGAACAAGTTTGGGTTCCGAATTTTAATAATTTCAAATCAATTTTCTTTCATCTTTTTCTCAAAAATCCTCAGATATTCTCGGACCTAAAATAAAATTTAGTGTCCGAGTCTCAATATTTTTAGGATAAAAATAACATATTTTCACATAATAATCAAATATAAAAAAGAATGAGGAACTCGCACCGAAATAGTAAGCCTCTGAATTCTTAGAGCTGCTTTTTCCTGTGTATTATGTTTTGAAATTTGGTTTCTCCTAAATTCAGAGATGAACTCGATTTTCATCACCGATCTAGGATTTATTTTATTCCTTTTACTCTTTAAATTCTATTTTATTAATTCCTTTAATTAATTAATTAATTAATTTAATTTTTATTTTATTATGTAGCATTCTTTTATGTTTTTACCTATTCTTTTAATTTATTTAATTACGGGACTTTTGTAATTAAATACATGTTAGAATACCCCCCACGAAGGGAATTAAAATTATTCCGGGATAGCCAAAATCTTGTGAACAATTTATTAAACATATCAGTAGAAAAGTGGCGAACAAGTTTTTGGCACCGTTGCCGGGGAATGCGAGTGTGTTTTATAGATTAGGAGACTACTGTACGTTTTTGTATTATCTCTATTTGTTATTTCTTAAACTGTATAGATTGTCAAGTCCTAACCTAGATGTGAAAGGAATATGAAATAATCATCTTAGAGGTGATACGTCATATTATTACATTTGAATTATCAATAAATAGAACAAATTCTTCTATTTTTCCTATTCGCGTTCGCGACTCCCATTCGCGCTCATGATTTCCAACATAAAACTTTCTGTTTCTCAAACTTCTATAAGTGACGATCATGATATATAATCACAATCACGACTAGTGCGATAACTGCAGCAGTTTTGCAGTTATTCAACAGTTATTCCACTAACCCCTATAAAATTAACTTGTGGGTGATCATAAATCCTCACCTCTGCAATCTGATTTTTTACCTTTCAAAGAACAAATCTTTTCCGAATATGATAATACTTCATTTCTTTCAATCCTTTCTTTCATTCACAATGGTTATCGTAAACAAATCCAACCTGGTTCCACCTACAAATCTTCAGGAATGGTATGAAGCTCCATTCCTGATCCACTCTAGAGAAGAAGGGAATCATTATGAAGTCATAAGGGTGGCTGAGTTTAAGAGTTCCTATACTATTCATAGGAACAACTTCACCAACCTCGATGTATATGACAGAGTTATGTACTACCTAAGAATTCTTAACTTCATCATTTACTCGGATATGACACTAGGGAATAGTGTAGACAACTTCTTAGAAATGTTGGTCTCATTGGTTTGGAAGAATGAAAGGAAGAATTGCTTAGTCTATCGCCACCATGGGAAAGAGTATAAGTTAACAAGGAAAGTGCTGGAAAAGTAAATGGGTTTTTCGAAGGATTACTATTATAAGATGCTTCCCAGATGGGATACCTTACCAACTTAGAATCACTTGATTGGCCAAACCAAGTACAAATGTGAATCTGCCTATAGCCGGTGGATTCGCGATCCATGTTTGCTCGCATTACACTTTTATTTAAGTGGAGTATTGTTTGGCAAGTCATCATTCAACCTTGTCATTCCTGAAGAATTGTTTGTGTTGGAAGAAATTTGGGATGGCACACCTGTTGATATTTCGAGGATTATGATGGAGATGCTCATGTCTGTCACGCAAGAATCCTGGAATGACAGAGTATGGATTTCGCACTATGGCGAATCTATTGGGCCAGATTGGGAGAATGCCCTACGCCACTGAAGTCTTTACTAATGAAGATGAAATTCCGGAGTTAACTACATATGTTTTCTTTGAGTATGGGTTTTTGGTCAGATGCATTAGAATTGATAGAATCACCTACGATTGGAAATCATGAGATGATAGGGTGGGAGTTGATAGACATCGAGAACGGAAAATCGTGAGGGAAGAAGAACGTAGTACAACCAACCTCCATGAAAGGTTGAATGAACTTATGGAGGCATAGATCTCGATTCATAGGAAAATCGATGACATTCATATGTTGATGTTTGATGTCGAGTGAGATCTAAGGGAATCTTTATACAAGATTGACCTAATGATAGAATCGCTTACCCCCAATTGAATATTCATTTTTCATTTAGATTTATGAATTCTGTACAGTTTGTTATTTCTTATTTGTTTTTCTTTTCTTTGGTATGTCCAATTGTATGTCTATCACAAATGTGTTAAATAGTAAATAGTAATATTTATATTTAACATGTTTATGTGTTTCTCTTAAGTTTTTCTAGGACTAAGTCTAACAATATTGAAAAGATAGAAGGAAAACAGAAAGTCACGACCGTGACTACAGATCGCGCTCGTGACAATATGCAGTGAAACTTTCTATTTCTGTGAATAAGGAAGTCACGATCGTGACACAGGAAAAATATAACCGTTACAGATCACGATTTAGCACGTGAAAGATGTTCGTAGCTGCCATTAACGGCTAGTTTGAAGGATAAAAGGCTATATTGACTATTTTGACCAATTAGAGACCTCTTGGAACTCTATAAATAGGTATGAGTTGAATCCTAGCCATCACAACCTTTTATTAAGCCTACAAAGTTCTGAAATTTTCATCTCTATTCTTTTACAATAAAAAACCTTTTCTTTTAACCTTCACTTCAAAACACCAATATGCCTCGTGTTAAGGTAGCCGCAAATAGGAGTGAAGTCCCGAATTACCAACAAGAGTACAATTGTCCTTTTCCAATTCGAACAAGAGAAGAAGGAAAAAGATTCCAAATTCTCAATAAGTTGGAAATAATGGGTATGATTTTTCTTGACATGGTTTTCATGGAGACTCTAGGACTCCATGAAAAAATGAGGATGTATCTTGCTGATTTGGGTTTAAGCCAATTTGTGGGGATGTGATTTCCATAAAATCGCGATTGGATTTTAGAATGTCTAGTGACATTCGATTTTGAAGATAAAAGGAAGAGGGCGATTCAATTTAGGCAATACACCATCACAAGAGAGATGATGGGTGTTTGGTTTGGATTGAAAATTGTAAATTCATTAAGTATGACGGACTTTTTTCAACCAAATCGAGTTTGGGTAGATTTAACGGGTAAGAGGACTTTCGATACTAAAAATTCTCTCAATAAACTTATTAAGGATGAGTGTATTCTTCTACTCCACAAATACCTTTGCACTTCGGTATTTTGTCGAGCAGAGAATACAAAAGTCCAAAAGAAAGATTTGTTTGTCCTTTCTTTGGGACATGATGAAGAAGAATTCTACAAGCATGAGAAACAAGATTGGAGCGGTTGAAATTATCACCACAATCATCTTGGGTGCAAGAAGCGAACTCCCCTATGTCCAACAACCGAGTGAGTATTTTCACTATATGGCTGGGACTTACTTAAAGAATACCGTACTTCTT
>CATIWQ010026445.1:0-66938 GCA_949673415.1 Euphorbia schlechtendalii
CTTAGTCAATCCGGACTTGCTTTGTAATTGACATTTTGCCACTTTGTACTTTTTTGGGTGAGTCACACTTTGTGACTCGCTCTCTTTAATGAAAAAAGGTTTGGGTGTTTAATCACCCATTCCAATCTTCAAAAAAAAAAAAAAATGTTTTCTATGAAAAACAAGAATGGATTATAACGACTAGAAGTCATGTGATACTTTGAATTTTACAAATTAATGTTATGCAGAAAGAGTTTTTAGAACCGGGATCATAGCAATAATACAAAAAATTGAAAATATCGCATAAATTGGTATCCATTGCAGATCAGGATAAAAATAAAGATTAATTCAGGCAAGAAGATGAACATTGTGGATTAATTTGAAAAGCAAATTAATACAAGGTAATTCCAATCCATCACAATTTACCAATTCAAAGCACGACTAACTAGATCATGACGAATTCAGCCACATAAGCCAGGATTTCCAAGAAAACCACAGATGTTAAGGTATGTTTAACTGGAGATTAGAGAAGTGTTTAAAAAGTGCTAGGCGCTGTCGGCGATTAATCGGGGCCTAGGCGGGACTTAGACACTAGTCGGCAGGGTTTAGGTGCTAGGCGTATCAGGCGGCGATCCTCAAAATAGCGCCTAGTCGGGGCCTAGGCGGGGATTTTTAAAACATATGATAAATTAAAAATCTAGAAATTTCTTACCCGGTAGGTGAACCTTGAAAAGTTATTGCTCTTGGGAATAAACAGGATAGATAATTGTACCATATATATTCTGCAGCAAATAATTAAATTTTCTTTCAGCGGGGTGAAACATTGTAATTGTACAAAAATAAATCAACAAGTCGCTAAATTAAGAAACATAGCACAGCAGCAGATGAAGGACTTACGAGATAGTTAGGCTTAGACATCACGTCACCTGAGAGATTATTATTTTCCAATCTTCAACATCATTTTCAGAAAATGTATAACAATTAAGATTTTATAGCAAAAAAAGCCATCATCACTGCAAGCAGTTACAGTTATGGGTCTATTTCTAGTTTCTGATAGCTCTAACAGCTTGTTAACATGAAAATATACTTTCCTAGAAAGAAAGAAACTAAAAAAAATGTTCGAGTTGAATTGTTAATATCGAATTGAATTGTTAAAGAGTACCTTAGGTAAGTAAAGACTTTCAGTTTGAAACGACAGCACAAACTTAAAGCTTTTGAGATTATACATGAGCTGAAATTATCACGTATAGAACCTTCAAGATTGTTTATTGGCTACATTTCTGCAGGAACATTGTATTAAAAATTCAAACTCAGCACCTAGCAATATGTCATTAACAAATATTGAAACAGAACATAAGTCAAAGAATTCAGCAAGCCTTCCAAGTTCTAATGGAATTGTCCTTTGAGTTCATCATCATTCAATTCCTTGAACTAGGGAGCGATATTAAACTCTAAAAGAACTCCATATATGCTATAAATGAAGTACAGAAAATGATTTTTTTTAGCAACGGGTGTATATACCAGTAGTGAAGCCTTGTCATACTCCCAAACTCTGGAGGAATTGATCCTGTGAGTTTATTTCAATGCAAATATTTATGAATCAAATTAGGCATCATAAAATATCACGTAGTTGAAGGAATAAATGCTAAAAATAAACCAAAATAAAAAAACTAGATGACTAATCTTCATCAAACTGCAATATCATGTTTAAAACAAATTACAAGCACATTCAACATCGTAGCAATTATTTAAAACAACTATCATATCATATGGAATAACAACTAATAAGAAGGTGCAGCAACCTGAATCAAACACTTACAAATTTCTTGGTGCATGTTAAATTTCAGAATAGGAGGTATGAGACCAATCATCTAGTTGCAACTTAAATCTCTGGTTTAGATCAAGAAAAATAAACAATGAGGAACATACAGCTACAAAAAAAAGGTAAATCCTAAGAAACAACGCGAAAAATAGAACCTTAAAAATTTAGAGAAATCAGAACTGACAAACTTACAGTACAAGTAGTGTTTGCATTAGGCCAATCACAACTTCCTTGAAGCCTCTCCTTTCTAAGCCATCATGCAGAATCCAAGATATACAAACATACGTGAAAGCATTCAAGTACAGTGTTAGCTCAAAGAAAATAATAGTAGGAACCAAGTTACCTTAACAAACTTCAGAACAACTTCAGCAATGCGCCTCAAAATCCATCCTGAAATGGTGTCTGCAGGGCAGTAATCGGAACCTACTAAATGCAGTTTCCAAATCAGATAATTAATTACAAAATAAAACATATAAGAATAGGATACAACTCTGTTTTCTGAAAAAAGTAGGCAATGCAATTCAAAAACTACAAGAAACCACGGGCACTTTATGATCATTGCAAAGCATGAGCAAGCATCTAGTGACAGCAACAGGTTTTATGATCAGAAGCATTCGAAAAGCTCACACTTGACATTTATACTACTTCACATCATGGATCTTTCTATCTCAATCTTTCATATTCCAATACTGAGAAAATAACACACCAGGAAGCAGAACTATTTAGCTGTGGGTTCAACTTTCGGCTACCACAACAATGCCCACACCAGATGTGTGAGAAAAGATATCTTTTTTTGATGACAAAAGATGGAAAACGCAAGTTATATGCGAAATAATATAAATACTATGATATCATATCTCACATAATGCAGTTCATTGCTTGTGCATTGGAGATCTAGAGTTAATCAGCCCGTGAAAGATCTCCAGGTTACCTCATTCCTTAGTATTTGCCTTTCTTCAGGGGTCCAATCAGCTACCATGTCCAGAACATTTAGAAGTGAGATATCATTGTGTAGTAAACCTACCGGATATGGAAAGAAATCAATACGAAATGACATATTTGCACAAAAACCGATAAAAAAAATAAGTCACATCTTACACTAGTGCTGACGTAGTACTATCATGAATCTAAGCATATGCGACTACTTTCCTGATTTTCGTTATTCTTTTCCTATTCAAAAGCATGTACTGACCATATCAGGAAGCAACACGGAAAATAACTGCTTAGAAAATTTATAAGATGATGCTCATTAATACAATACAAGGAAGGGAAATTCAAGTTAAGTATATCTTGTGCTTAAGATTCAAAGTGTGTTATTGGTATCAAAACAGTTCTATCAGAGGACTATTTATTGAGTCGTGTAAAATAACTGCTATTTTTTTCTACAAGCGTCTCTTGATCCAAGTATTATATGATATATAATGCTTTCTGTATCAATTTGCAGTTAAAACCAGTAATAAAAGAACATACCTTTACCAAAATTCTAGCTCCAAAACTCGTAATATAAGCTTGGACTGAAGAGAGCTCATTCTGAAAAGTTAATGAACAATTACATAAGAAAGTTAATGAATACAAAAAAGTGTCAAACTGCATTTATTAAAAGTTATTGATTCGAAACCCGTAAATGTTACCACTTCTAGTTTTCATACGTTTGCCTCAATTCAATTCAGCTTCTCACACATCTGGAGTTGAGAGAGCATTGATTCTAGTTTCAGCTGCGAATTGAACTTAAAAATCTATCCAGAAACTCAAAAGATATCAGCAATTTCTGTTTTGGTAATCTGTCTTGTGTGGTCAAATAAAAACCTGCTAATATTATTATTACACGGAAGGGTATATTCTACGTCGCAAAAGAAAATGTTCTAGAGACATGTTCTTCTTTAGAGGCACCTTAAATATGATTGAAATTAAACATAATTCGGTGGGATTCTATAAAACTTTCCTCATGAAATATGTTTTAAGGGGATTCACTTATTCGCATCTCATTTAACTGATCAGATTAGTAAAAACAAATACTCTTATACCAATTACTTCATTCATTGTAAGATAAATGGAAAAGGAGAAAGCAAATATATTAGTCTGACCTTTCCTGCTGTAACTCCCAAACTTTTGGTTTTTGTGATCACATCCAAGTGGTTGGTATTTCCTTCATCATGTTCATAGATGGCCATTTCTCCTCCACCTCTTCTTTTAAGCTGATTTTCAAATTATCAGCGAAATCTACTTCAAATAAGTAAATCGTGCCTTTGTTTTTTTTCCATCACTTGACAAAGAATCACTTGACATTTTCTGCACTATCATTTCTCGTCCCCCTCCATCCTTATTCAACAGTGGCATATGCGCAAAAACCTACAAATTTTTTAAAAAAGTGTATGCCCTGGATGTTCCTTTTCTAGCCTAGCACTTGGACTAAGGTGCACACAATATTGTTTGGCTGTAAACTCCTTTGACTTGTAAGAACATTGTAAAGAGCATACAAGAATAATTATACCACACTGCTTCAAATGACGACACAAATGCAAATTAAACTTGGAGCTATAACATTACAAATTTGAGGCTAAGGCTTTAAAAAATAATGTAGCATAAGAAAGTTCTCATTTTTTAAGTATAAATAATAATTTGTAACAAGATGTGAAGTCAGAAAAGAAAATTACTTTCAACTCTATAAGCATCATCACAGAAGAGACAATTATTGACACAAATCATAGTAGTCAAGGTGCTGAGGCGCACTCAAGGAGCAAGGCCGAGCCTTGGGCTTTTGGCCACCTAGGAGCGCCTTGGGGCGCTCTAGGCGCAAAATTTAGCCTAAAACCCCTAAAGGCGCAAGGGCTCGCCCGAGAGCCTAGTCGCGCCTAGACTACTATGACATAAATACATCAAAATGAAGGAGAACTTACCAAGCTTTGTCCAAACAAAGCCAATTGGGACATGGGGAAAATGTTTGAACCCTGGAATAAACAGGAAATCAAACAAAAAAATAAACATCATCATCATGTATCAGTCCAAGGTGCACTTCAAATAAAAAAAGGAATTGCAACCTGTATCAATCAAAACCTTCTTAGAAACATTTTCGTTACTAGCTTTGCTGATGATGGAAAATGCCAGTGTATAAACATCAGCTTCACGGTAAAAAGGTCTTAACCTCTTATAATCCTATTGACCAGTTCGCAGTTACATGCTTAGAAAAAAATAGAAATAGTTAAGTATCTACCGAAAAGAAAAGAAAAGAAACATTGATAAAATTACCAGCAGTGTACCACAATCTGAGATAAACAATAGCCCCATTTACAACCACATTTACACTGAAAACATTTAGTACATAATCGTGCTCAAGTATACAGTGGTCTAAAATTTATGCAATTGCTTGATAAAAAAACCAATAGAGAAGCTTTCACATACTCGCAAAAAGAACTAAAATAATCCCAGAAAAACGAAGTAAAAATATCTCAGCATAGGCATGCTAAAAGTGTCCAGGACAATAATCAAGTATACTAAATGAATCATGATTCAATCATTTCCACATATACAAATAACACAAGGCAAAACCATGAGTTTCCCTATAATATTCATAAATCTAGAATTGACCAATATAATGTGCTCGGAACATTCAACTACATAATTATTTTTTATATCTGTATTATTGATCTAACTATTTCATAAGTTGAACAAGAACTTTTCAAAAAACTTTAGAACAAATCACACCTATTAGACATGTAAAAAATTTACCTCTTGACCAGTTCGTGCAGTAACATGTTACAAAAACAGAAAATAACGTAGTATATATAGGAAGAAAAGAAAACAAGATATTGATAAAGTTACCAGCAGCATCCACAATCCGAGATTGACGTAGCCCCATTGACACCCACATTTGCGCTGAAATTGTCAAAAACTCTTTCCTGCTCCTAAAAAAAATGGTCAGAAAATTCATGTCATTGCCTGATAGACAACCAAACCAGTAAAGGAGCTTCTTCACACTCATAAAAAAATTGATATAATCAAAGAATAACTAACTCGTAAATTTCAGCACTGGAATACTAAAGTTACCAGGACAACATTCAATTTCAATTCAAGACTTAATTTTTTATCATTTCTACGAAAAAGCATATATGACATCTATTTTTACACGCCTAAACATGAAAAGCAAAACTACCAATACTTTCAGTTTTATAATTATACAGTCAATCACCTGTTCTAACAACCTCAGCAACTTCATTCAAGAATCCAGCTTACATGAAGCCTCTCCTTTCTAAGCCATCATGCAGAATCCAAGATATACAAACATACGTGAATGCATTCAAGTACAGTGTTAGCTCAAAGAAAATAATAGTAGTAAACAAGTTACCTTAGCAAATTTCAGAACATCTTTAGCAACGTGCCTCAGAAATCCATCCTGAAATGGTGTCTGCAAAGCAGTAATCGGAACCTACTTAATGCGGTTTCCAAATCAGATAATTAATTACAAAATAAAACATATAAGAATAGGATACAACTCTGTTTTCTGAAAAAAAGTAGGCAATGCAATTTTGTTTCTTCCAGCACGTAAATTGACCTTTCCAGTATATTTAATCCGCCTATTCTCCCTTGTTCCAAAGGCCGAAGCTACAAAGAAGACGTATTGTATTCTGATAAACTTAGAAGGCCACCTTACTAAACACATAACAAATATTTGCATTCATACACCTGAAAGTTGTCCATCAATAAAGATATGCACCGCATGCCCTGCTGATTGAAGAATGAGAGTAGGGAGTTCGCCTCCACGCAGAAATGACTCGGATGAACCAATATCAACACTACACAGACATTAAAACTGTAAGTTGTAGTTTCATACATTTTCACATAAAAGATAAACAAGACAATACAAATGATGAATCAATCTCACCTAGTGATGTACCACAAGTAATCACTTGCATCCCTTGTCACATTTATTTGCTCCAAGAGACCAACAGCAGTAAATGTCGAGCCCTCATCTAGAGAATCAGTATCCTCATTGTAACTCTGCCATAAAAGCATGTCAGACGATGCTGGCACCATTTCCATTTGAGATGTTTGAACACCGACCTGCAAATCAAAATAAATTAAAGGATTCTATTTCTGATTCTTCAGATTCAAAGGAACTCGAAATCTATTTCAAAGTTTTTACCTCTGCAGTGTTGAAGACAACATTTCGGCAATCAGGAAGGATGCTGATAGGCCAAAAGGTAAATTATAATTATAATGCATATTGTTGAACAGAACCCTTGCAGCAGATTTTG
The DNA here is from genome assembly GCA_949673415.1 of Euphorbia schlechtendalii. Taxonomy (NCBI): domain Eukaryota; kingdom Viridiplantae; phylum Streptophyta; class Magnoliopsida; order Malpighiales; family Euphorbiaceae; genus Euphorbia; species Euphorbia schlechtendalii. The sequence goes on from CATIWQ010026445.1 coordinate 7,054, forward strand.
TGTCATAGTTTGCAAGAAAAGCTGAACAATCTCCAGAGTCCGTAGAGTAGACATGAGCCTGGTATAGGATGAAATGAAATTCAGAATAGAAGCATATAATATAACATCCTGCACAACAAAGATGAGATAAACCAACCTGTTGAAAGTTCTCTAATCGTGTCACAATTGGATCAGTTGAAACGAGAGCTTTCTCGCACATCTTAATAGACCTATGAAGTTCCTTGAGATGACCATACTTTGGTTGTCTAATTAAACCTATAAATAAATGTTATGCAGTAAAAGCAGTTAGGTACATTTCCATAGAAGGAGAAGACCTCTGATGTAAATCCTTCAAATTCATAGTACAACTCTGAAGGCAAAGAAATGACGGGTTAGATACTTACCATATTCTTCTAGAGGAGCATCATAATCGTAGCTAGTGGTAAGGAAAGGACCTCCAGCAGTGCGACCGAAATTTGTCCCACCATGGTACTGTTTCACAAAACATACTAACACTAGTTTCATTAAAACTATACTAAAATCCCTCCATATATAAATCAGTTTTCTAAGAAAGTAACTGACCATACAATAATTAACAAATGACCCTCCTTTTCGTATGAATTTAGCAACATCAAATGCCAAATCTTGAATTGGACGTTGATGAAGTGGACCACCAAAATCAGAAAACCTTCAATTAAAAACAAACAATTAGGTACAATCTCAAACTACAAAAAATTCTTGAAAATAAAATTTGTGTAAAGGCATAGGCATACCAGCCACTCCAAGCTTCAGATCAAATTGTAGGTTTGTATGGTTTATTGGGGGCAAAAGAATCACAATAGAAACCGTTGAGGTGTTTATCTACCAATGCATAAACTAAAAATATTCAGGACAAATCATAAAAATAGACTATGAACCCATAATCAATTCAACTATTTATGCTTGCAACTGGATCTGGAACATCTTCTTCCTTGCACATAACCCAGGGGACACCTGTCCCGGTTTTAATAGCCATATTAGCTGCCCAGGTCATATAATTATAACCCTCAGCTCCAAGTAGCTTGCTTTGTGCTCCATACTCATTCTCGATCTGCACAGTCAGTCGGATTCAAGTCATCAACACATCACTAGCTTTTAAGCTCATTTAGACATTTCGTTGAACAGATAAACAACAGAACAAAATAGGATTATGGTACCTGTGATAGTATAATGGGCCCCCCCTTGGGACTCAAACAAATTCTCACTCTTCATCAAATTCACAATCGTTTCAGTAAACCCTTGCATTGCCCTCTGCAACACCGACAAATTTCAAGGTCCTTAGAACTTAAACTACAGAGTGGAAAATCAACTAATTTGAAGGAAGAAAAAGAAAGCCTTGAAAAGCTCATTGTCGGTTCTGAAGCTGATGTTTGGGACATACTTTAACCAAACCGGAAATCCTCTGCAAATAACAATTAGAAGCAAATTAGGGGCCAAAATCAAAGCTACTTGTGATCAGATGGGATCTCCTTATAAATTTTATGCATGCTTTTATATTTGTTCGAGCTAGACTGAGAAACAATTTTATGACCATGCAGGATAACATAACTCAAAGGAGCTAATGGCTGCTGATAAGCAGAGCCCTAAAAAAATTCTTAACATACATCTGTGCCACGCGAAATTACCAATAACTGACCATCTACCATAAGCTTTGCTTGCTCTGCACTTGCCTTTCTTCAGGGGTCCAGTCAGCTACCATATCCAGAACATTTAGAAGTGAGACATCATCGTATAGTAAACCTACCTGATATGGAAAGAAATCAATAAAAATTGGCATATTTGCACATAAACAGATTAAAAATCCCAATACCCAAAGTGCTGGCAATGCACACAATCTCCTCCAAGGGCCTCCATCAGTACCCCTCAATTCAAAGTAACGACTCCCGTCTGACCTAAATGAAAAAAGTTACATCGATTGAATAAGCCAGAGCACTAAAACAACGTATTTTAATAATTGGAACAAAGAGCGTATAATTTGAACCCCAGGAAAAATGATATGGAAAGAAATCAATAACAATTGCATATTTGCACATAAACAGATTGAAAATCCCAATATCCAAAGTGCTGGCAATGCACACAATCTCCTCCAAGGCCCTCCATCAGTACCCCTCATTTCAAAGTAACGCTTCAGTCTGACCTATATGAAAAAAGTTACATCAATTAAATAAGCCAGAGCACTAAGACAAAATATTTTATTAGTTGTACCAAAGAGTGTATAATTTAAACCTCAAGAAAAATGTAGTCCAGTGATTCTCCCAATCATGAAGCGTTGGCAGTCCCCCTAGAATGCAGGGAAGTTTACCAGCCATAAAGTCCTGATAAACAATGAGTAAAATTAAAAAAAAAGAAGAAAACAGTAAGATTTATCTGACATTGTAGGAGGAAAGGTTCAAACTACAGATTATGAAGAATAGACAAAATATTTGGAACATTGAGGACGTAATCTACATATTGCTTAAACCTACCAATAAACACAAAAAATATTCAGCCTGATAACCAAACATGAGAGCCACATTAAAAAGAGAGGATAAGGTATCATTTGTATCAATAATAAATAAATACCCATGTGAGTTATCAAAAACAGAAGGCAGCATCCCAGCACGATTGTTATCAGTATCAGTCCAAATTTGGCTGTTTAGTAAAAGAAGAATTAATAAGAAGTCCACGGGAAGTTAAAGGAAAATAGTATAACTAAAAGAGAAGCTTCTAAAATAAAAAAGAAAAACGAAATCAGTGCAAATGGCAAAACATTTGCATTGGCGTGCAATCACACAGTTATTGTAATTGGGCCTTCTTTTATGCAACGTACATTTCCAAATCTAGAAATTATAGATAAAACAACAAGAAATTATTGTGATGTACAATGCAATAGTTCAAATAGTTAAACTAAAATTACCATTACCAGCAATACTAAATTTTGAAACTTTTGGATATTGTAAGCAGGAGGCCAAACATCTTTCCACGATAGAAATGGTAGCAGCTGATCTGCATCAGAAACTTCCACACTTTCTCTGATTCACAAGAATTTAGGAAGTCCATCCACTCTTCCCATATTTTCATGTGAAATGATGATACTTCCGCAGTCGGTCATTCAATGATCGAGAAAATGAAAAAAAAAACTTATAAGCTATACATGACAAATCTTTAACAAAGTCAGAAATAGTCGAATAGAGAAATGGTTACATCCAAACTGGATGATTAAATAGTCCATCACACTGCCATTTTGATTTGAAGCTTTGGCTGTACCTTTTTCTTCCTTTTTACCTGCAATGATTTAAAACCCAAATCTCTATAATCTCAAAATCTGAAACAACCACAAAAGCTGTAGTTCCACCCTGCAATCAAATTTTTTTAGTTGGCCTAAATTATTTGCAATGATTTAGTTAACAAAAAAGTCTTGATAAAACTTAACTATAGAATCCATAAAAAATCATAATCACAACAGTTACAAAAAAACTTAAATTTAATTTAAAGCCCCAAATTTTCAATTTGTGGATGGAGCATTGGAAACCATGTCAAGCTCCGGCTTGTATTCTTTATCATTGACGCCAACAATACACAATACACATGGGCGCATCTTTGATCAGAGCAGAGATAAAACCTTCTAAGATCCACCCTGAAAAACAATAAAAAAAAAAAGAATCAAGATCAAACCTTTACCGCATAAATCTCAGATTTATTGAAGCAAAAAAAATTGAAGATAATTGGGCTTAAAGGGTTTAGGGTTTATGACATTTATAAGGATAATTAATCTAAGAGGAAATGAAATTAAACGACAAAAAAAAAGAGAAAGAAAGAAAGATGATAAGTATAGTTGCCAGTGTCAGTATAGAACAAATGCATATCTACATGTATTTTATAGAGTAGGCAATTATGAAGATGGAGGACCTGGTTGAACGAGTTGAGACATATTTGAAGAAAAATAAAATAAATCAGCAAACAGAATGATAAAAACTGACACGAAAGCCACCGAATCTAATTGTTTAAGATACAAGAAAAGAAGAATTCTGTAGCAATAGCAAACAAGGTTCTGAAAAAATTTGAGAAGAAAATTAAATGCATTTGTACGATTAATTCAAATAATATAAATTCAATTAAAAGATGTGGAATCAATTTTATTGTACAACCAGTAATTGGATGGATACGATGTGATGCAGTAATGTCTCCAGAGCAATAAATCAGTTACACCAAATATATATATATATATATATATATATATATAAACTAATAGATACCAAACATCGCAAATCAAATTTCACTTACATCCTCTAGCTGTTCTCATCACGCATTTCAAGCCCAAATGCAGGTTGGTTATATATCATTGTTGTGACATTATGTAGTTGATTACGCTATCGAAACAAAGTACTGAAAGAAGTTAATAATATAAACTTACTAGGCAACAATTTTCCCTACAATAAATCTGTTACGACATTTACACAAAGCAATGTCCTTGGTATACCTTTACTTCAACTGTTCTCTCTCTTAATAACTTCACAAGCACTGGAACATCACGTCCTTCAACATGGTATAATACCGATGGAATTTTGAAGAAACCTGTTAGTCCCATAAAAATGTTTAAAATGGATTCACAAAAAAAAATTATGATCCGATTCCCGTACTTTTAGCATGCTATCCTGAATAAAGATGCATCAAGTAACACATTTTGCAAGAACATCGGAGATCTCCAGAATTTTTTTCCCTTTTATGTACCATCAAAAAAACAAGTGCAAAAAAAATAAGGGTTTTAACAAACTTAAAAGCATACCATTATAGTAGTTAATAGGGTTGTCAAGAGAATGAAGTTATCATAAAATTTACCTTATTGGCGAAAGCTCCAGTTGATTCAAAAGCACAGTAAGCACAAACTTCACCCCATGGAATTTTCCCAGTGTTCCTACAATCAATCATTACAAAGAAAAGATCAATCCCAATTCTGAAAAGAGATCAAAACCCCAAATCAATCAACTGTTGAGTGATGAACATGCCACGAATACCTTATTCCAAAAACGACTGGCTTCTCTCCGTAAGTACAATATCGTTTCCTATATAGCATTTAGAAGGCTATTATTAATCTTAGAGACAAACTGAAAAAATAGAATTGATGAACTGAACCGAATTCAACTAAGCACTTGAAACAGTCAATGAGAAGTGTAGAGAAATAGAAACAGGAGAAATAAGCAATATACCTTTAAATTAACCAAAAAGATCAATGAGAAGTTTCAGTAACTGCAAAGATCAAAGTAATAAAAGAAACAGAGCTCTTGTTAGAATAAAGTAACTCCATGAACTCCTTCAATTTATGATTTTTCATGTTTTCAAAACTAAATGCATAAAAAGAACTTTAAGTTTATGTCGCCTCTCTTGTGGAACTTACAATAGCTTTGCTATGTTTTATCCCCTTCTTTTTTGTCAATGAAACTGCAAACACCATATATCAATTTCCATAGCCAGCAAATAACAATAATGTCATGTGAAAATAAGGAGAAAAGCAAAGAAAGGATACCTACTCTATTACGCTTTGACTTAGGCAGAGTATTACGCAAGTGTAGATAAAACTTAATTGTTGTTGATTCTTGATAGGCGTTGAGTGCTTTCCACTACCTACACTCTACAATATTTTTTTTACTCATTTTTTGCATAAAGGTGTTATGTTGAGCTCTGACAAAAGATAGACATCCATCACAGTTACACACTTCGAGTTATGCACTAAGGTTGAAGTTCAATAGAACATCTTCAGCTCAACAGGACAAAAAGCGAGCTACATGCAAGCAGCCATGACAGTGCTTTGTATTTGCCAAGATAACTTGAGCTCAATAACACAGAAGCAACCAAAAGAAAAGCTCCTCATGCAAGCAATACTTTATACAACAAACTACCATCATGTATATCTAAGCTAACCTTGGCTATATAAACAAATTTGACAGAAACCTCAAGAGAAGATAAGTAAAATTTAAAGAGAGAAAATAGCTATGAGTAAAATTATTAAAAGAGAGTTAAAAAAAGAAACAAAGAAGAGAGAAGTTATGTAACAAAATACAAGCAACTCAAAATTACTTTATGTATACCAATTTATTTTAAAAAATACATAATCCTAAACAAGCCTTTTAAGAGTATAAAATAAATCATTTATTTATGTATTTCATTTTTACACAAAAATTTAGCAAGAATGTTGTTAGTATTGATTATTTCTCTTAAATAAGCAAAATGAAGTTAAAGGAAGAGAGCAAAAAGGAGACTTGCAGCGAGATAGTATTCCTTAGTTAGTGTCTTCTAACAATGTAAAATAACTAAAATAATAGAGAGTGAAGTCATCATAAAATTTACCTTATTGGCGAAAGCTCCAGTTGATTCAACAACAAATCAGCACCAGCTTCTCCCCACGGAATTTCCCCAGTGTTCCTACAATCAAACATTACAAAAAAAGATCAATCCCAGCTCTGAAAAGAGATCAAAACACCAAATCAATCAACTCAAAACAATGCAATGAATACCTTATTCCATAAACGACTGGCTTCTCTCCATGCACGGCTTTAAGTACGATATCGTTTCCTGTATAGCATTTAGAAGGCTATTATTAAGAGCATCCTCATTTCTGCCGCACAAAAAGAATTTTCTTAGAGACAACCTTAATATGAAAAGAATAAAATTAAAAAAAGAGGTGAGAATAAGACCTTTTATTTTATCGAAAAATGTAAAGGTCGATGATGTCAGCAGGAGGACAAGGACTAAGCAGCAAGCCAAACATCTTACCTCAAAAGCACTTGAGCACCAAGTTACACCGATAGCATCTGAACTCCATCAAAAACTTGTACACTTCATCTCTGATTGACAACTATGCGGCAAGTCCATCCAATCTTCCCGAATTTTCATGTGAAATGCTAATACTTCCTCTGTCAGTCGTTCAATGATCGAGAAAGGGCAAAAAAAAGCAGTTATCAGCTACACAAAATCTTCAACAAAGTAAAAAATAGTCAAATAGACACATCCTTAACTCTTAAATGAATGATTAAATAGTCCATCCCTCACACTACCATTTTAATTTGCAGCTTCTGCAACACACTCCCACTTTTATAGCAAACTTTTCTTCTGAACACTGGCAAAAATTCATTTCGGTGTCGTTTCCATACTACCTAAGCCAGAAGTGTATGCATTAAACAAGGATTTTTGTAACTGAAGCTCACAAAAAACTGTGGTTCTAGTGTACGTATACTTTCAAGTTATAAGGACACTGGAATTGGAGAAAAACATACCCAATCACCAAAAAAGAATAATGTATAAAAATACATGAATCTCACCACAAATGTAAACCGAAAATCCACCATTTTTCTAGCATTCATAAGTTATCACTATAATTTTATCTTCTAATATATTAAGCCAGTTCACAACACATTAAAATTATAATTCCTACAAAGCTTTACTTGGAATACAAAGAAAAACAAACATATCTGAACAAGACCTGCAAGAACAACACAAATTAAAAGATATACCAGAATGTCCACATGTGAACAAAAGGGAGTCCCTAATGCAAATCATAATAAAATCCTTATTGAAGAATTAAAATAATTAGAAAACAGAGGACCTGCTATATGGCGCCTATATGTGTTCTATGGAATTAAAAAAGGAAGTTTGCATCAATTACATGCTCCATGGTGCTCGAATCTTGCAATGTCAGAGTTAAATTTGACTGAACATGGAAGTTACAAAGAAATAGAAACAGGCGAAACAAAAACTATCAATGTTTTTAACAAAATCAATATCAATAACTGCATAGCACAAAGTAATATAAAGAAACAGACATGTTGGTAGATTTAAGTTGCTTAAGTTTTATGTTGCCTCTCTCATGGACCTTACAATAGATTATTTACGTTTTATCCATATCTTCTTTTTTTGTCAACAAAACTGCAAATAACATAAATCAATTCCCAATGTCAACAAATAACAATCAAGGCAAATAAAATAAGGAGAGAAGCAAAGAAAGCATACCTCATTTGTTACGCTTTGACATAGGCGTAAGTTTTTCTTTTAACAATGTAAAATAAAAACAAAAAATTATAAAAGAGTAAAAGCTATTAGGATTACCTTTAAGACGGCAACAATACTTTTGAGAATCCATGATGGTTTCTTTAAAGAGGTTTCCTCAAAATAGATACAGAAAATTACGATTAATCATCGAAAATTAAGCAGAACAATGAAAAATAAGAACAAAAATTAAAGGAGTGTGAACTTATTAAGATTTTCTTTAGGACGACTACCAATCCATGATTGAAATAGCATCACAAAGACTGATCATTGAAAAAAAAATCGTTGGAACAAGATTACGAAAATAAACATGAGTGAACACAATACAAAATATAAATTTAATGATTTTAAAAAAAAAGAATAGAAGATTATTATTAAATATTTAGGAATCATGTATAGCTTTCAAGATTTCAAACATGTCTCAGATATAACAAATACATAAGTAACTTGCAATACCAGATCATGAAACTACACGCAATATAAGGAAACAAGATCAGGTGAGAGAAACAAGATTCAACCGATTTCACTGCATATCTATAAAAGAAACGTAAGTCGAAGATTTATCAACATACAATGCAATTAAACCACAAATCTAACAAGCGCATCAACCCAAAAAGCTAGAATGCAAAGAGAAATATCACGAAAGTACAACCCGAAAAAGATCACAAGTTATACTCAAACTTAGAATAGGAGAGGTATTTATAACATAATAAAAAATCTCAGCCAACTAAGCTTCATCGAACGAATCAAAAGAAAGAAAACAGTTTCTCCAAACAAGAAGCGAATAGAGGAATGAATGAACCAGGTAAAAAACACAATAAAACGACGGAGAGAGTACACAAGAAAAACCTGCTCCACAGTGAAAGGACTTGGCGTTTCTGATTAATACCAACAACAAACATAACCACGTAAAAGCAAACGATTAGCAAAAAACGAATCCAAGATATTATAAATTATTCCTTCCAGAACTATAAGTGTGGTAGTGACAGAATTAAGATATGCAATATAATCAATAGAACTGATGAAGAGAACATATTTAACAAAGCACTTGAAACAGCCCAAAGTGCAGAAATATAGGAAAGGGAGTAATAAACAATATCAGTATTTTTCAATGAACAAAAAAGATCAATGAGAAGTTCCGGTAACTGCATCGCTCAAAGTAATAAACAGACCTGTCGGTCGATTTGAGTTGCTCAAGTTTACGTTGCCTATTCTTCATGTTCGTTCTTTCCCCTTTTTTTTGTCAACGAAATAGCAAATACCGTATATCATCATCCACTATCAACAAACAACAATAATGGCGTATTAAAATTAAGATAAAATCAAAGAAAGCATACCTTCTTTCTACAATAAACTACCATCAAATTTGTTGACAGTGGCAGCGAACATATGGTTGCACCTTTCCCTTCATTCTTACCTCACAAAATTAAGAAAAGTAATATAATCAATATAATTGATGAAGTAAACAGAATCAACTAAGCACTTGAAATGGCCATGGGAAGTGCGGAGAAACAGAAAAAGGAGAAACAAACAATATCAGTATTTTTTATGAACAAAAAAGAAACAATGAGAAGCTTCAGTAACTGCATAGCACAAAGTAATAAAAAGAAACAGACCTGTTGGTGGATTTAAGTTGCTTAAGTTTACGTTGCCTCTCTTATGGAACTTACAATAGACTTTTTATGTTCAATCACCTTTTTTGTCAATGAAACTGCAAATACCTTAAATCAATATCAACTGTCAACAAACAACAATAATGGCATATGAAAATAAGGAGAAAAGCAAAGAATTGCTTTCTTGCTTTCTACAATAAACTTGCAATAGATTCTTTATGTTCTATCCCCTTCTTTTTTTGTCAATGACGCTGCAAATGCCATGAATCAATATCCACTGTCAACAAATAACAATAATGGCATATAAAAATCTCTCTGAATCAATACATAGACATTTTGACAGAAAAAAAAAAAAGAATTATTTAAAGAGTTAAAGAAAGAAACAGAGGTCCTTAAACATCTATCTGATTCAAACAGAGACAGCAGAAAGAAGTTAAATAACAAAAGGAACTTTATATAACAATAAGTAAAGTACAATTTCCCAGGCACAAGATAACGAAAATAAACTTAAGAGAAAACAATACAAATACAAGAAACAAAAGGCAGAAGTTTAAATTCCTAACAGTTGTGAAGCTCTTAGCAACGGGGTTTAGTTTAAATTCCTGTGATCACAATTAGAAAAACAAAAGGCAGAGTAAACAAAGGCAACCACATGCGTTCGTATTGTACAAGGCAATTGTCATGGCATACATTGGACAAAACCCAAACATCCTATTGTGCATTACTTCTCTGTTTTCATTATATGACTACTAAGTTTTATCGATTTGATCATTTCCACAAGATATTTTATACTTATATGAATGTTAGGCAAATATTTTCTATCTGGTCTTAATTACTACAGTAAGAGGGGTTTAGGTATTAATCAAAACAATCATATGATTAGGCCAAAATAATAAAGAGTTTTTTTGGCATCGTATACACCTCACTGATAGACAGAACACAATAAAAAAAAAACAAAACACACCTTAGCATAGGGGTTCAACGTTGAATTCTCTGATGATAATGAACCCATTGATGAGCTTGGTGATAAACCGCGACAATTAGGAACTGAGGGAACACCTACGCAGTCAGAAGACATATAACCAGTGCCATGCAGCCAAGTAGCAACAAAAAGAAGGTAGTCGAAAGCAAAGATGACCAATTCCAGTCCCAAAAAAAGTATAAAGTGACACAAACACAATCACGAGTACAAATGTACATAATCTTACCTGTCCCATTGCCCATCAAATATATTCTCTAACTCAACATATGGTGGACCCAAGGTGCTAGCTCTCTTTCCATTTCAGCATGACGGGTTTGGGATATATATGAATCAATTAAAATCTCCTGCTGCGTTTCATGTTGGACTTTATTGGCAATTCCATCAGCCGTAGCAGACACATCCCGACACCATGAACGGATTTAGATGCTAATCCACGGGATTTTATAAACACTATTTAATCACATAGTGAACTGGAATTTTTTTCAGATCGTTATTCCCTTTAATTCACATGTTAATACCAAAAAACAAGTTCAAAGGCACCAATGCAATATTATTAAACATTAAATGCTGCTCACCTTTGCTATCACTTGAACAACGTCTTTTCCAGGAACAATCATGACTTTGGTAGGAGCCTTGCTAAGTTCTGTTCTCTGGCTACGCAAAGACGAATCCTTTATCGTTCAAGCCATTTCCAGAGAAATTACTGACAAAGAAATAAAATTGTGAATGTTAACAAGATCACCGAAAAGTTAAACGAAAATACCTGAACAAAACAATATCTGCAATGGAAATATCGATAACTTTCTCAATAGAGAAATCATAAATAATAACTTACAGCACAACAAGTGTTTGCATTAGGCCAATCACTGATAGAATTGTACCTTCCAGCAGTAGTCAATCAGATGGAGGGTCAGGAAAGCCTAGATAAAAAAAAAGTTGTACTTGTTAATTGGAATTTAAATCTATGAAACATTCTAAAAAAAGTGCAAGCATGAACAATGTGGCAACTTGTAAGAAACCATTGTTGAACAGAAGTTATCCAGTCAGCCGGTTGTAGAACATGTCCCTACCAAAAGAGAGAAAATTGTAACTTCCAGTTAAGCACATAAACTATTACTTGCATTTCAATTCACAAAGGTAGATGAAGCACACATAAGACCTATAGTTGCCAATAATATTTTGGAATATTCCTGGTCAAGCTAAGTTGTTGTTTCTCACATCACTACAGCAGGCCAATAGAAAAACCATGACATATAGGCATCAGACATTGCAAAATGTTATTTAGAAGATAAAGAGCAACCTCATATAGACACAGATTTAGCATTAAAATTTAAAAATATCGCAGCCAGTCAGCTGACACATTTCAGAACAGAGTGAACCCACCATTGTTCCCCTGCAAACCACTAATAAATGAGAACAAAGACACTCAAAGTTTAATTCATGAGAACATATCCAGAAAGAGTGAGTTGAATCTGAAAATAAACAAATCGTAAAGATCACACTGAAATTAATTTAAATTTACATATGCTACAAAACTTCATTCCAGTACATTAGTCTAGGTATCTCCCCACTGAGTTTATTTCACATTAGATCTCTGAAACACAGATTGAAAATTAAAATACAGAGTGCTGAAGTATCACAAAATAATTAGTGATCAAAGAAAATCTTACAAAACTTTCAAGTTTGAAATATGGAATATGGGAAACAATAGATGGAATTGGCCCAGGTAATTGATCATTCTTCAAAATCTTGAAACCATGCAATTTCATATTACAATTAAGAATCTTACGATCCCAAACTACAATGAGATACAGGTCACAACTGAAAAGAACTTGCAGAATTGAAAAACAAGTCACTACAAACATCATGCAATCAAATGTCAGATGAGATACAAAATCACCTATTTAATCAAACAATGAAGACAACGCTGCGGATAAAGAACTTACAAGACTTCCCATAATGAGCCGTCCCCAATCTTAGCAGGAATTTGACCAGAGAGTCTATTTCCCCTTGAGATTACTAATTCAAGACTCTGCAACAATAGCTAATTTCAGACTCAAATTCAAGTCAATTCCAAACACAAAGCAGCAAGATTCTTTTAGAAACAAAAAAAGGAAAACCAGAAGTTCTAAGATAGTAATTCACAAAATTCGAATGTTGCTGAAGATTTTATAACATAAAGAGGAAAATTGACGTGACACATAGATGACAAACTCATAAACTAAGCATGAAAGTGTTGAAACTTGAACTTAAGTGTAAATAGTACCTACAGATCAAGTCCATGATATTTCCAATAGCAGGAAAAATCTCCCCCATAAAGATTCAAGTTTGGCAAATTTCTGCAACACAAATCTAATCAAAATAAGGACAAAAATGAAGGATGAAAATTAGGCAAATACAACATCTTAATAGAAAAAAAATAAATCACATCTTTCACTGGTGCTGACGTAGTACTATCATGAATCTAAGCTTAACGACTACTTTCCTGATTTTCGTTATTCTTTTCCTATTCAAAAACATGTACTGACCATATAAGGAAGCAATACGGAAAATAACTGCTTAGAAAATTTATAAGATGATGCTCATTAATAAAAGGAAGGGCAAATTCAAGTTAAGTATCTCTTGTGCTTAAGATTCAAAGTGTGTTATTATTATCAAAACATTTCTATCAGAGGACGATTAATAGAGTTGTGTAAAATAACTGCTATGGTTTTTACGTGCTCTCTTGATCCAAGTATTATATGATATATAATGCTTTCCGTATCAATTTGCAATTAAAACCAGTAATAAAAGAACATACCTTTACCAAAATTCTGAAGCTCCAAAACTCGTAATATAAGTTTGGACCGAAGAGAGCTCATTTTGAAAAGTTTACGAACATTTACATAACAAAGTTAATGAATACAATTGATTCCAAACTCGTATATGTTAACACTTCTAGTTTTCATATGTTTGCGTCAATTCAATTCAGCTTCTCACACATCTGGAGTTGAGAAAGCATTTATTCTGGTTTCAGCTGCGAATTGAACTTAAAAATCTATCCAGAAGCTCAAAAGATATCAGCAATTTCTGTTTCGGTAATGTGTCTTGTGTGGTCAAATAAAAAACTGCGGATATCATCATTACATGGAAGGGTGAATTCTATGTCACGAAAGAAAATGTTCTGGAGACATGTTCTTCTTTATAGGCATCTTAAATGTGACAGAAATTAAACATAACTTGGTGGGATTCTATGAACCTTTCCTCATGAAAGGTGTTTTAGGGGGATTCATTTATTCGCATCTCATTTAAATATTTAGATTAGTACTCTTATACCAATTACTTCATTCATTGTAAGATAAATGGAAATAGAGAAAGCAAATATATTAGTCTGACCTTTCCTGCTGTAACTCCAGAACTTTTGGTTTTTGTGATCACATCCAGGTGGTTGGTGTTTCCTTCTTTATGTTCATCGATGGCCTTTTCTCCTCCACCGAATTTTAAGCTATTTTTCAAATCATCAGCAACATCTACTTCAAATAAGTATATTGCAGACAAGCAAATAAGTAAATCCTGCCTGTGTTCTTTCGCCATTAATTGACAGAGAATCATTTGACATTTTCTGAACTATCATTTCTCATTCTTTCCATCCTTATTCAACAGTGGCATATGCACAAAAACCTACAATTTTTTTTATAAGTGTACATTCACATTACATCTACTTACAATTTTTTTAAAAAAAAAAGGTGTAAGTGCCTTTTCTAGCCTAGCACTTGGACTAAGGTGCAATCCCACACAATATTGTCTGTAAACACCTTTGACTTCTAAGAACATTGTAAAGAGCATACAAGGATGATTAAACCAAACTGCATCAAATGATGACACAAATGCAAATTAAACTCGGAGCTATAACATTATGAATTTGAGGCTAAGGCTTTTAAAAATAATGTAGCATACAAAAGTTCTCAATTTTAAGTATAAAGAATAATCTGTAACAAGAGAATGTGAAGTAAGAAAGAAAATTACTTTCAACTCTATACGCATCATCACAGAAGAGACAATTACTGACACAAATACATCAAAATGAAGGAGAACTTACCAAGCTTTGTCCAAACAAAGCCAATTGAGACATGGGGCGTATAATGTTTCAACCCTGGAATAAACAGGAAATCAAACAAAAAAATAAAAATCATCATCATGTATCAATATAAGGTGCACTTCAAATAAAAAAAGGAATTGCAACCTGTATCAGTCAGAACCTTCTTAGAAACATTTTCGTTACTAGCTTTGCTGATGATGGAAAATGCCAGTGTATAAACATCAGCTTCACGGTAAAAAGGCCTTAACCTCTTATAATCCTATTGAACAGTTTGCAGTTACATGCTTAGACAAAAACAGAAATAGTAAAGTATCTATGGAAAAAAAGAAGAAAAGAAACATTGATAAATTGACCAACAGTGTCCCACCATCTGAGATGGACAATAGCCCCTTCGACAACCACATTTGCACTGAAAACAGTTAGTACATAATCGTGCTCAAGTACACAGTGGTCTAAAATTTATGCAATTAAAAAACCAATAGAAAAGCTTTTACATACTCACAAAAAGAACTAAAACAATCCAAGAAAAACGATAAAAAAATATCACCATAGGCATTTTAGCCCAGCCACCGGAGTGAGCGTTTTCACGAAACGTCTAACCTTATTTCATTATTTCCGGCCGAAATTGTGATTTCAGATCGTTTCAAACACAAATAGAGGACGATTGAAAGTTTACCCAATCGCTCATTGGGCAATCCTTCCATGAATTTTATAGTTTTGGTTTTGAAGAGGTGAAGAAGAGAAAAGGCTAAAATTGAATTTGGTGCGGGCGGTAATTAATAACACCCAATTTCTTTCCAAATACAAAAGTACTTTTAAGCAAATAAAAAAGTATTTTCCATTACCACAACAGTCTCTCCCGTCTTAGGCTTGGGGCCATCTCCTGCTCGCAAATCCTGCATTCTTCTTGGTCATGCATTGAATTCTATGTTAGCCGGACTCAACATTTTCGCCGGAAAACCGTTGTCCGGTACGGATACCGGTACTGGATCATTGCCGTAGAAATAAAATTTCAATAGAATGAAAGAAAAGAGGAGAAAAGCGATTCTGTGATGATGAAATTCTGAGAAAAGAAGAGGAGAGAGCAAGGATATGGGCTAGGGTTTATTAGGCCTTGTATACTGGGCTTTAAATAATTTAATACAAAAAGATCTGCATGGGCCTGTTACAATGGGCTTAATTCTCTATCCACGTATCCTGCAAATTTAAAATTGATCCGCCCTTTATCCGACACCTGTACATGTATGTACTATTTTACTGTACATTTTATCTTTCCTATATTTTATTTTATCCAAATGGTTCACCTGTCAAGTAATGGATGGAGGGACATAAAAGGAGATACCGTTTTGAGAATAACAGATTTTTTTTTTTGGCATATCCTCAAAAGAAAAATCTAAAGACAACTATTCAATTTATTACTAACCTTATACTGAAGTCCTGATTCAGATTCTATGTAGGCTGGATACCACATTTTCGACTTCCCATAATCCTTGCCCCTGATTGCAGGCACTACACCCCACAGAATACAAATTCATATTGCTAATACTAGCCAAGTTAACAAAGCCTAAGCTCAACTGTCCACACAAACAAGCTCCAGTTCAAAAAGCTCAAAGTGCTACGATCTCACTTCCTCATAAAATGCAAATCATCATTTCATAAATATGGGCAAGAACAACTCTGTGGAAAAAGACCCAATTTATCATTACCTACTGTCAGAAAATTCTGCAGCCATAGCTCATCCTTCAAACGCACTATAAACAACCCCAGCGAATAAGATTACATCTCTTCTCCGAATGTTACTATTCTTACTCACAGCGCACAACTAAACTGCACAAACACAAAACAAAACAAAAATTAGTGAAAATAAAGAAGAAACAAACTTTAGCTATAGAAGAGTGAAAAAGGTGGAGAAATGCTACCACGCGGAGGGTAAATGGAAAATCATCGGGTTGATGAATAGATTGAACAGGGAAGGCTCTGCGCCATCTCTGCAACATAAACACACAAATAAATGTTTAACGAAATGAGGAATTCAGAAGAAAAATTCTACAGCGGGAGGTATACAGAGGGTGAAGCTATAGCAGAAGATAGCGAGAAGGGTTGGCGAGAAATTCCAATTGAAATAGCTGAAATAGAAGCCATTGATTTCAGTGTAAAAAGAAAGAGAATAGAGCAAACATTTGATATAGGACGGGGGAAGATGAAGGCCTTACCTTTCGGCTTTCTCTAAAGACAGTTGATTAGTGATTCACATAAATAGCATTTCCATTAACATTCATTATCTCCTGTTTTCCAGGTTTTAATGAATGAAAATAAAAGCTTCTCCTTATCATATTTCACACAAGTCCTGCTTTTTTCAACGTCTGAGTAGTGACACATTTTGATCTTTGAACAGTTATAGTGTTGCCTGTCCTTGAAGTTGTTCCTGTTCAACATTGATACAACTTGGGTCCAGTAGCAATGTCAAATGTATAATAGAAAGAATATAACCGAAAGAAGTTGGGGAGGGCAACAATAACCTTAAACCAAAACCATCGGTTCGGTTTCGGTTCTATATATTTATGTTTTCGGTTTCGGTTCAAAACTGAAAACCGAAAAAATAATTTTAAATTAATTTAATATTTATTTTCATATTCAATTTACATTTAATACTTGAAAATTAAGGTTTTTTTTCAAATTAACAGTAAGTTACACGTGTTAAAAATTATTTATATTGATTTTTAATCATTTCATGTCAAAAAAAAATTAATACATGGAAAAAATTAATTTAAAATAAAAAATATATAATTTTGGTTTAAAACCGAACCGAATTATTTCGATTCGATCCAAATCAAACCAAAATAATTCGATTCGGTTTTAGATTTTAGATTTTCTGCTTTCGATTTTCTGTTCGATTCGATTTTTGAACCGAACCGAGTTTTGCTTAAGAAAAAATATTTGGAATCATACTAAACTCTCATAAACCTGATACCCATACTCACACGTCCAGGGTCTAGATACCTCTATTCAGACAATTCAAATTAGCAACGACGATAATTTTCTTGAATCAAATAATTATGCTCTGATTCTGAACAATCTGGACATATATGCACACAAACCAGTGAAAAAAGATCTGGAAAAAAAACAAACGCCAATGGATTTTAAACCAGGGAAGAAAACAAAATTATTACCACAAACATAAGTTTCTTACAAAACATGAGGAAAGAAAGCAAAATTGGCGTCGCAAATGTCGAACATTTTATAAAAAAAATGACGATGATAAAATATGACTAATAAACACCTCAAAGCATTTAACATTTTTCTCTTAAATCAAACCTGAAACAACGACAGATGAGAAATCGATACTCAAAACATAAAGAATAGACAAATTTCTCAGAAAGAAGAAGCGAAAATGGAATTAATATTACCGATTCAAAAAAACCCGAAGATCAGATCGCAAGAGAAGACAAGAGAGGCAAACGGCTTAATTTGAGAGATCTGGTTTGGAGAATGCACATTGCTTGATCGCAGATCAAATTGAGGAGGAAAAAGCAGAGTAGAGAGAATGTATCGGGATTGAATTAGGGATTCAGACTTTGCCCTTGCCTACGCTCCACATTATATAGCAAACTCCAGAAGAATTGTAGCCGTTGTCGTTAGGAATGGAGGAGGAAAGAGAGAGCGACTGAGGAGGAAAGAGAGAGACTGCAGCCGTTGCAAAGTGTGAAAGACCGGATTGGAGAATATCGCCGTTGGGAGACTGAAAATTGAAGTTCAAAAGTACCCCACACAGCCGGTGGGTATTTTATAAACTTTTTTTAATGAAGGTACTTTATAACCTTGTTTTTTTTATCATAGGTACTTTATAACCTTGAACTTCAATTTTAACACTCTTTTGTTCTGTTTGCCATTATATTTAACTAAATTACATAATTAAAATTATTATAGCAGAAATCAAGATTCTTTTTACTTCAAAAGGGAAATTTCTATATGTCAAATTGTGCTTACAATCAAGATGGAAATTATATTTTAAAAAAATTCACTTTTCACTTTTTGTGAGATATATTTATATTGTTCATACTAAAAATTAAAAGTTAAACATATCTTTACGTTGAACTTTCATAAAATGCGTTTTACATTTGGAATAGCTTTGTAAGACAAAGTTATAGTAGCTTTGTAAGACTGCGATTTGAGCTCAAAGTTAAGGATAAAGTGAAGGTGGGAATTATTCTTTTAATAAATTCCAACAAAACTTAACACGTATACTTTGTAATAATTGACAAAAAACATATTAGTGGTTTGAAATTTGAAACCAAATCAACGTAGGAGAAAACGTTGTTAGATCATCATTCTCACTTGTAATTTGAAAGGAAATCCAATTTCGATATTTATTGTTTATTTGTTCCTTCTAAACTTAAGTATTCCATATTGATAGTTTGTTAAACATGTGATTTTTTTATTGTAAAAAGCAATTTAGACCTGAACCGATCATCGAACAGGTGAATAAAGTTGATTATGGATTTGAGGTTCAACCGGATTAAATCAGTTGTCGAACCGGATTTTTCAAAAATTTGTCAAAATGCTAACATTTTTAATATTTTGATATCAAACAAATAATATAAATTGTATCATTCCAATAATTAACAAATATTTTTATGTTAATACTTCATATACAAAGTTTATTATTCAAATAAAAAATACAACATAATAATCAATACAGAGGAATGTAAATAATTTTGTATTTGACCAAATTTAGTTAGGATGAGATCATATATTATAAATTAAATTAAAAAATAGTTGAAAATTTAATGTACATGTATAGAATAAAAAGTAATGTAATTCAATATCATTTTCATAATAATAAATAATTAAATATTAATTTGATTTTAAAAAATTTAAATTACACACAATTCATATTTTAATTGAATTATATCATTTAAAGATATAACAAATTTATTTGCACAATACAGTAAACACGTAATTTAAAAATATGTAAAAATTTTATGTGAATATTATAAATGAAGTAAAATAGAAATAAAGAACAAACAAGTGTTGTAATTGAGTGGTATTCATATAAATAATAAGCTAGGGGTTGTAAGTTCGTTTCTACAAAAAAATTAAAACGTGTAATTTTATCAATATCAACGAACTGGCCGGTTGGATGAGTCGGTTTTCGATTCGACCAGATCCAACTGATCGGTCTAACCGGTTAACGTTCGATTTAACTAGATTGGAAATTGGTAAAAAAACCGACTAAACCAGTAACCAGTTCTGATCAGTGTTTTAAAAATCGAGCCTAGGCGGGATTTTTAAAAACACCGCCGCGATTTTGTAAAATCAGGCGGTATTAGGCGGAGGAGGGAAAAATCGAAGAAAATGAACATGCAAACATCACGCTTCTCTACTTATCGAGGAACTAATTGTTCTAGCTAACAGGTATACACAACACGTCGTAACACTGCAAACAACTATCTTGATTGAATGAAAATGTATCAATAAAAACTGACAACAATTTTATAAGTTAGTCCAACAAGTGCAAAATTACAACCAGCTTCTCTATTCGGTCCATCATTTTATACCTATATTAAGCATTTGTCATTTTAAACTTACAATCCCAATTATAATTTTGCACTTGTTGATTTGAGGGTTTCATACGGTCATTTTTTGTGGGAAATGGAGGCCTTTTGAAACCTGCAATACTGGGGTTTGTAGTTGCTACTGTACGATAGATTAAGGCTTTGTACGATGAAGCCATTTTTAAGTGTTATTTGTGGTATAAAGAGATGAAAATTTGATAAATCGATAGTTAGTTATGAGATATTTATAAAATGAATCAACACATGTCACAATCAAGTACAATATTGTTATATACACTGGGGTGTTCAATAATTATTGTGGTTCCGTCCATTTCCATTCAATAGATCTTTGGCGATTATACTTGTCAGCTACCTCCAACTTCAATGCATTTCGTTAGACCCAGCCTATAAAAGGCCCATTAAAGTCGTCGTCTACGGCCCCACAATCTTTGGAACCTTCCGAAATTATTTGTCAAAAACTCACGCATATATGGCACATTTACATTTTTAATTCGGAAAATTTCAAAAATATTTCACAATAATCTCATCAGTAGTTAATATTCTTTTGTTCTACAATTTAAAATATTTTCCAAGAATGTCAACTTCCTTAAATTAAATAATCCAAAATCCACAAATTTATCAATTTGTAATTAGACCTGTTCGCGGGCCGGGGTACTCGCCCGGCCGGACCCAAACCCGCTTCAACGGACTGGGTTTGGACACTTATTTTTTTCAAAAACCCGGCCAGAGCCCCTCAAAGCCCGAATTATTATGGGTCAGGCTTGGTTTTTATATAAATACTCAAACCCGGACCGATGAATAATTTTATTTGTTTTATTATATATTTACACATTAAATTTATAACTATTTTAAAATTTTATATTTTATACTATTAAATTTATATACTTGATTGCAATGAATTTTAACAAATATTAAAAATTTTAAATAAACAGTGCAATTATGTTTAAAATTTAAATATATTTTGATTTATTTTATATTTTTTCTATTTAATTTAATAAAAAAGTTTATAATAAAAAAATACTCGCTGGCCAGGCCGAGCTTGGGAATTACCTTATAAACCCGGCCCAAGCCTGACCCGAGCCCGAAATTCTAAAGTATGAGTTTGGGCTGGGCTTGGATTAATATTTTAATTAAAAAATCCGCTAAGCCTGGCCCGAACCCGGCCCTGTCCGCCCTGACGAACAGGTCTATTTGTAATCTATTTCATTTTTCTCAAAGTTATTTTTAAAGAAAAACTAAAGCAAATTAAAAATAGCTGACGTATATACTATAATAGCACCGAACAAGTTAGTGTTTTTCATTTATGATCAAAATCTCAAATATTTTTAAAGCAGGGCTATCAACTTTCCATATAATAATCATTAATATTATTTTTCAAAGTACCAAGATATTTAAGCGCATGCTGCAACAAAATTTATATCAGTTATTAAATAAAAAATGGCTAAATGCATCTTTACCCCTAAATTTGGTATTAAAATTCTATTGCTCTCCTGAATTTTTAAAAGTTTCTCTCAACCCCCTGAACTTAGTAAAAGTGCATCGATTTACCCCTGAACTTGGCAAAAATGTATCATTTTATCCATTTGAGTGTCACTTGTCAGCTTTTAATTGGGTAAAAAAAAATGCATATTTGAAAAGTCAAACCAAACGGAACCTGACACGTGACATTCAAGGGGCAAACTGATACACTTTTGCCAAGTTTAGGGGCAAATTGATTCACTTCTACCAAGTTCAGGGGGTTGAGAAAAAATTTAGAAAGTTCAAGAGGCAGTAGACTTTTTGTGTCAAGTTTAAGGGGGTAAAGATGTATTTGGCCAAATCAAGGTAAACTTTAAAAACGTGTCGTGGTTTGATTGATTTGTAAAATGGTTCTTGTGAAATTTTCTTTTTTAAAAAAGTGTTTGGATTTTCAAAAATTAGCAAAAACATGATTTTCAATTTGAAAATACGATATAAATTTTAGAACTGAAATTTTACAATATACCCTCTCCATCCCAATTTAAATGTTATTTTAGAGTTGTGCCCTAAAATTAAGAAATGAAACAAAAAGACTAAATTAACCTTTGTATTTACCTCAATAATCAATTGATTAATAATAATCTCTCTCCTTTTTAAAGATTTTTTCCTATATTTAATATCTATAAAATTCCATTCCATCTTAATTACACTTAAACTAAGTAAAATAAATTAATTATCATAAATAAGGATATAATTGAAAGAAATATGGAATAAATCTCTTAAATGTAAGGAAGGAATCGATTGCTATTAATAAGGGTAAGAATGTAAGAAAGAAGGAAAAAAATCAACAAATGACAATTAAAATGGAAAAAGATCAAGGTTGAAGAGATGATTAAAATGAGATGGAGGGAGTAGTATCTTTTGAGACGTACAAATATCTTTTATCAATTAAATATGTTTGGTAACTTTAAAAAATTATAATATAATGAATAATTTTCGAAAATTACTAAAATTTAATGAATGATCCTTAAATAATTATGTTAATCTATGGGAATGCTAAATTTATTGAAAAAACCTCATGGACCATTATTATTTTTAGTGAAAAAATACTTTTTTCTGGATTTCTAATTTTTTGAAATCTCAAACACCTTAATTTAAAAAAAAAAATTCACAAGAAAGTTTTGTAAAACTATCAATTGACGCAAAATTTTTTAAAGGTTTAATGCATTCACATCTCTCTAAACTTGTCTAAAAAAGGTTGTTGTCACTCTGAACTTTGAAATGTGATAGATAGCCCCCTAAACTTGTCTAAAACACATTACTTTACTCCCTCGTAAAAATCTCAGTTTCAAGAATAAGAAGATGAAAATGACGGACCAAGAATCGTTACAATATTATGATTAATTGAAAAAAATATTTAGAATAGAGGTGAAGTTTTAAACAAGACGAAGAACATATATTAAGAATTTTGAATGGTAAGAATTAGAATGTTAGGGATTTTTTTATTCATTTTCAATTCCACCAACATACTTCAAACGTGTGTATTTTAATGATCATCCACGTAATAAATCAGATCAGTATAAAAGGGTAAAGTGATATATTTTAGATAAATACAATGAATTTTTGTTTAACGAAACACTCTTTGCTCCTTAAAAGTTAATCCACAGGCTGCCAGAACTTCCCAATTTCATACTTTTTCCTTCTTTATAATACCAAATTATTGCGAGCTTCGCTAGCGGAAACATAATTAAATGGCAGTGCAAGGAAAATAAGGAGATCTGTGGCTACTGGAAATAGAATCAAATGAATCTCCCATCTGAAGAAGAAGAAGAAGAGGAGCTGGATCTGGATCTGGATCTCTCTTCAATGGGAAACCCATCCACCTCTCAACCAACTCCTCAGGTAATTACTACTATTCGATTTGACATGAACATCGAAAACAATTAGATCGAAATGGTTAGATCAATACAGTTGACCTGCGACCCATTTTCAGCCTGTACCTCACATGCATAGAAGTGTCATACCGACGAAATCGTTTACTTACGAAGAGTTAGCAGCGGCCACTGACAATTTCTCCGACTCCAACTCTCTTAGCAGGGGCGCTTTTAGTCATGTTTACCTTGGGCAACTTTTTGGTACCCAAGTTACTATCAAGAAGTTTGCTGAAAATTGCGAAACTGCCTTTTTGTCTGAGATTTTGGCTGTAAGCCGCACCGATCATCCTAATATTGTGAAGATGGTTGGATTCTGCATTGGCAAATTTACCAGAATGCTTGTTTTGGAATTCATTCCCAATGACACCTTAGACTTTCATTTATATGGTAACCCATTTTTAATTTAAAGCATTTCATCCATTGAGTTTTCAACTAAGGTAGTTGTTAATGCGGGGAACTATATTACAGGAGGGGAAACCCCTGCCATTTATTGGCCAAACAGAATGAAAATTGCCTTAGGGGTCGCTAAAGGACTGGCATATATGCACCAAGATTGTAAGTGTTCTTGCTTGCTTGTAGTTAATTAGTGAGTAATAAGCCACAACTTCCAAGGTTCAGTTTTGTCTGAAATTTTACTTGGTTCTTATGATTAGGTGATCCCAGTGTTATTCATAGGAATCTTAAGGCCACCACTGTCCTTCTTGATTTCGACTTTGAACCAAAGGTAATACTTATCACTCAAACTTATTATAGATCACCTCAACATTTATCTCACATTGACTATCAGCACGCGAGAACTAATTTCGTATGCTTTTGTTTGCTCTTTTATAGCCATAAACTGAATTTTACCCTTTTTTTTTACTTTATTTCTAAGAAAGATCACTGAGCATTTTTTTGCCTTAAGTTGAGCATTGCTATCATATTGGGTTATATGCTATTACTATTCAATGATAGTTAGTTCATAGCATAAACATATGAACCAGAATTCTGTTGATTTTCATTTTTTAGCGATCAAGGCCTAAATGTGTAAATGTGTCTCTCAGGTTGCCTTACGATTGAACTTTAAGATTCGATCATATATAAGTTAACGAAGACAAAACAAAAGGTTTTTTACGATAAGTGGGCAAAAATGAAACATTATAGGCTTGATTTGCTTGATTCAAATCAGCTTATATCCAAAAAAAAAAATATGCTCTTATTATGTTTGTTTCTTCCTTTTTAGATTGCAAGTTTCGACTTTTCCATCAACGTGCAACTTTCTGCTTCCAACGCTATAACTCAGTCCTCGGAAACTGGGTAAGCGTAAAAACATTTGTGTGTGCAAGTTATATTAGTTTTCATATATTTTGTCTCATGCACACACTCCCCTTTAAACTTTGTGTGCAGTTATATGTTTCCAGAGTACTGTTCAGATAACAGAAATTTTGACAAATCCGATGTTTTCTCCTTCGGTCTCATATTATTGGGATTGGTTACAGGGAAGAAACCATTCTCTTATGTAGAGAATCAAAGTCCTCATCTAGCCACGCAGGTACATACTTGCTTCCTCTACCATGTCGTATGGTAAAGTTAAAGTGAGAGATCAATGAGAAATCGGAACTATATACACACACATCTTCATTTCCGGGTCTATTGAAATCCGGGGCACAATAAATAGGCACAGATAATATAAAAG
Organism: Euphorbia schlechtendalii; assembly: GCA_949673415.1. NCBI lineage: Eukaryota > Viridiplantae > Streptophyta > Magnoliopsida > Malpighiales > Euphorbiaceae > Euphorbia > Euphorbia schlechtendalii. The sequence goes on from CATIWQ010026445.1 coordinate 32,407, forward strand.
TTTGTTTTTCATTCCAAAACAGATACTGCCTGAGCTGACGAATTCGCTGAAGAAGAAAAAGTACAAAAATCTTGCAGATCCAACGTTGGGGAATGGATACGATAAAGAAGAGATGGGTCGAATGATACATTGTGCTGCAGCTTGTGTATATAAACCTGAAAAAGATCGTCCGCAAATGAAGGAGGTTAGACCATGTATTTGTAATAGATGGTATTATAGATAACATTACAGGCCATTATAGAACTTGTATAAATGTTACGATTGGATACGAAACAGATACTTGGAGCTTTAGAAGGACATGTATCGGTGAATCATGTGTGGGAGCATAACAATGACAAGAAGTACCTGCGTGCACTTGAAGGCGATATACCGATGGAGCTTATATGGCAATAGGTCTGTAGAGAGGATCCATTTTGCGGGTTATAAATCGGGCCAGACTTTTTATTAGGAAACTTGAATCAAATTTTCGACCTCAACTCTAGTTGGTTTCAATTTTATCACAAATCAAAATTTGTAAGTCAATGATAAAAAAAAAAAAGAAATGTAATTGCTGAATGAAATGGCACAATGTAGCAAAATTTTAATCCAATTTGAAAAAGTAAAAATCACTCTGTCCATGAATCTCTATGCTTATAAAAATGTATAGCGATGAAGTTTTAAATGGCCAAAGTTAATTATGGAAATAATTTTGTTGAAGGTGTAGTCAAAATGAAGGCTTTTAATTTATTTCAGTAAATGTGTTTAGTGAGAAACAAACTTGATTATCTACACGTGTGAAGATTTTGCGTATATATGTTGTTGAGATTGTTCAAATGGTTTCTTGACTGGGCCATGCTATTGGTTTATAAGGACTTCCTGCTAATAGGAACTCGTTTGGGCCTAGGCTCCTTTTGTTGCTTATTGGATCCATACAGTATCAGATTAATTATTTATTAATGCAATAAAAAATTTAAATATACCAAAAATATTCGGTTATCTTATTTTGAGCAAGATAATCTAAAATTCCATAACCAATTCCTAGAATGCATTCTTGTAACACTTGGAGTTTACGCCCCTTTAGTTCAACCAATAGAATTAAAAAGAAATTTAAATTTTCAAAAGACATAGATTCTCTTCTATGTCATTCTCTATATCCGCTTTCTTTTAATATAAACAATTTTTATTTATAAGTTTTATTACTGTCAAAAGATCATGAAAAACATATTTGATGAGTTTCATTTAACCGTTACCATCAAATAAATTTCACATTATTACAGGACATCTGGCGATGAAAAAAACATAAAAATGAATTTTATCAGTCATTTTATACATATATAAAAGTGTTGTATCTTGATAATGTATTAAAGACCACTTGCTTATCAATCAAATTATTGCATTTCGCCACTCGCAGTCGTGCTTCCCACTTTTTATGTTTCTATTTAGACAAAGCTTGCAAACTGTACAAAGTCAACTCAAAGTAGCCGATCAAACTTTTCTCTGTTTCCTCCATTTATAATTACCATCTAGGCCAGTCTTCCTTAATTCCTCCTCGAATCCCAACAGTTCTTCTCTTCTTCCTCAACTAGAAATGTCGTTAGTGGGGTTGGATTCTCTGATGAATCAAGCTTGGAGCTTGGTGACGGATGCATCGGTCAGATCAATTGCCATTTTGGGCGAAGGAGGGATTGGCAAAACTACCCTCATGAGACAGCTCTACAACAAAATAGCCAGTTCCAAGCTCTATGGCTCTGTGATCTGGGTCACAGTCTCATCAAATCTAACATTCGAAAAAGTCCAAGACGACATCTCAAAAAGCATCGGCCTGTTTAACGCCACATGGGTGGAAACCAGCTTTAGCGGAAAGGCCCAGCTCCTGCTCGACGAATTGTCTAGCCGAGACAAATTCGTATTGTTTTTAGATGATTTGTGGGAATGGGATGTGGATCTGCAAGGACTCGGGATCCCCTTTGGGGAAAGGTATCAAGGGAACGGATCCAAGTTGATCTTCACCACCCGATTAGAGACAGTAGCCAAAGGTATGTATGCTCCTCGGGTGTTGACATTAAAGAAGCTCTCGATGGATGACGCCTGGCAACTGTTCTGGAACAAGGCTGGGGATGATAAAACTGCTGACATATCCATTACCCAGCAGTCCTATGTTTACATGATCGCCGAAATCTTGGTGGCTAAATGCGGGGGATTGCCTCTCTTACTTAGCGTTCTTGGACGAGTCATGGCTGACCGGAATAAATGGGAGGAATGGTTCTTTGCGCTGGACGAGATTCATAGGATGAAAGGTAACGACTCCGAAGTAACTCGCTTGTTGGAATTTTGTTTCAATAGATTGCCTAATTACTCAATCAAGTCTTGTCTCTCCTACTTCAGCCTGTTTCCGGAGGACTTTGTTATCCTTAAAAACGATTTGATAGATTTTTGGATATGTGAACAACTTTTAGGGGACCTTAGTTCTAGGGATGACATTCTAAGCTTGGGATATGATGCTATGGATGCAATCATTAGAGCAGGCCTACTAGATGATGATGGTGCTGATGTGAAACTGCTAGATATGATTCGCGATGCTGCTTTATCGATAGCCGTTGGATCTCCAATGTTTAAGAATGCTCAATTACTCGTGGCAACCGATCTTGAGAAGTTAGCCACCGTCGGATGGATTTCACCAATGGGAAATTCCATTCGTAGCCATGTTCCTGATACCCTTTTAACCTTTTTACTCAATCATAATCCCTTTGTTATGATCAAAGGCCAGTTTGCTCAGTTTGTAGATGCATTGACCGTTTTAGATTTGTCAAAGAGCGGGGTAGTAGAAATACCGAGAGCGCTTTCGGACCTGGTTGCATTGCAGTATCTCAATCTATCGCACACGTGGATAGAAGCGTTGCCGCTCGAGTTACATGTACTGAAAAAATTGAAGTGTCTGAACTTGGAACACAACGACCAACTGCGTGTGGTTCCTAAGCAACTGATATATGGTCTGTCGGCGTTACAGATTTTGAAACTATTTCGCTGTGGATATTCTGTGGAAGAGGTGGAAGATAATTTTTTATCTCTTAGAAGTATGGATACCGATCCATTGTTATCTTTGCCACATCTGAAGGTGCTAAGCATCACGATTACATGCCTCCGTACTCTTGACAACTTTTTTAGCAATTCGAAGTTGTTAAATTGTACCCAATCTCTGTCGCTCGAGGTTTTCTGGGATTCAACGTCAATTGATATTTCCCCTTTAACCACGATGAAGAATTTGCACACATTGCAAATCCATCAATTTGAACATGTGGAAGAGCTCAACACCAAGTTACGTGGTCGGGAACTGCTAAGCGAGGGGAGCTTCAAAACGCTGCAAGAAATAATTTTGGGGAAGTGCTCGAAATTGCAGGATTTGACATGGGCTATTTTAGTTCCGAATCTGAAAATTCTGAGAGTTAAAAGCTGTGAACAAATAACAGAGATCATCAGTATTGGACAATTGGGTGAAATGGTGAAGGAAGTTGAAGATATGGAGCTGTTTGCGAAACTTGAAATTCTTGAGCTGGAGAGTTTACCAGAATTGAAGAGCATATATTGGAAGTCATTACCAATTCAGAGTCTCAAGAAAATCCAAATAATCGAGTGCCCGATTCTTAAGAAGCTACCACTAAACAACAACAGCACCAAGAAAAACGAGCTGGTCATCGAAGCAGAAGAAGAATGGTGGAAAGATCTCGAGTGGGAGGATTATCTCACCAAAACTACTTTTCTACCATGTTTTAAACCATATTATTAATGTAATGTTTGTGCGACATGTTGGTTTTCCTCGTTAATTCCATTTTATCTTCTGAGCTACAATTCTCTTTTCTTGGCTTTTGTAATACATAGGATTTGTGAACATGTACGTGTGTTTGTGTTCTAATTTCTGCCTGAGAAATTCAGCAGAGGCTAGAGATTTAAAGAAAGCTCTGTAATTTTGACGCTATGACTTTGTTATGTTTTGTACTGAACTGTGTGATATTTTGTAATTAAAATGCCATATTAAGGAGAAAATGTACAATAACCTCGTAGGTTCTGACGATTAGAGATTCGTCAGATGAGAGGCTAAGATAAGCTGAAACTGTTGATGTATCTCATTCACCACTTCTTTCCTCTCTTCCACCTCAGCAAATACTTGTTCCTTCATCATTCTACTTTCTTTTTCAAGGAACTCCAATCGCTGGCTCAAACATTCAATTTCAGTATCAGTCAAAGCCCGTTTCCCTGTAAGATGACTCTCGGAAGCACTTGCTAATGATGAGAATGATTCCTCGCTTCTTGAACTCAACAGCCGTGTGCTATTACCATGACAGTTATCCAGTAAGATTTTCCATTATTCTTCAAAATCTTTTGGGAGTAATAACTCCACAACTTAAGCAGCCCAATTTGAGTTTCCTTCAGAGACAAAATTTCTTCAAGTTTCCACAAACTGAACAAACTTGGCTGTCTTTCCATATTAATTACCTGAAAAGTACTGAAGTTCAGGAGTCTAATATAACAAAATAAAAGTAGAGAGTCTCGAGTCAAATTTTTTTACAAAGAAGTTTACTGTGGAAGTGAAAAGGAATGATGATTGCTTGCCTGTGACAGCTTCTGTGCTGAATTAAGACAGGGAACAACATGTTAACTTGCTTTTCTTCAAAGAAAAGCGTCAGGCCTGGTACAAAGACAAGAGTAATGCAAAGCAAGCATGGGAATTATGGAAGTTAACTATACTTCAGCTTAGTTAAGCTGAAGTATGTATTTTGGCTTCCTCTGATACTAAAGAGGCAAAGTTTGGTTCCATTCGACCACAAGAGAAGCTCAGCAGTCTTGTACTTCACCCCCAACTATCTGGTAATTCAAAGTTACAATTTTGAGTTCCAGTTGGATATTGTTTACCATATATGATTTTATTGCCATATATAATGTGGCAAGAAATTAAATGGGTCTCAAAAAAATCCACAACTATATATACATACATATCCAAATTGAAGAAACAACTAAATCATACATCTAGCAAGTTCGAAAAGGCAAATGGATACTTGATTTTGTGAACAAGCTGAAATTTTATATACTAAACAAGTTGCTTGTCCTTCATTTCTAATTGAGGCTATAAACAGGAAGAGGGAAAGAAAATGTAATTTTCCGACTTGGAAATGAAGAGGGAAAGAAAATGTAATTTTCCGACTTGGAAATGTTTTACAATAGGCGCAAGAAAATGAGTGACTGGTCAGGTCAGTCAACTGGAACTTCAACCTCCATTTTCAGACAAAAATTTCCAAAAACCTGTCACACACACAAAAAAACATGATGATTAACATATAATGATAGCACAAAGTAAAAATTCTAAATTTTATTAGGAAACACAAGCAGCATGGCAAAATCACAAGGCAGACCTAGAGAAAAAAACCAGTAATTACCTGTAATTTGTCCTAGATGGTGTTTACGTAACAAATGCAAAATATAGACTGAGCACAAATTCAGTATGAAAATGAACAAATCAAAAGAAAATTTAATGTGTAAAAGTAAAATGTAACCTTGATGAAGCCAGGCAGCATCAAGTATGATTCCCTTGCATAGCCTGCCTCCTTCAAAACTTGGCCTAACACTTGCTGCAACAAAAAAGAATCAGACAACCAAGAAATTATCAAAATACTGTCAAATCAGAACAAAAAAACAGTGTATACAAAAGATAATCAACTTGTACAGGAATTTCCGAAAGGCCTGGTGGAAGAACCAAGAGATCATAGAAAAAAGGCAACAATTCTGCATCCATTCAGTTCTTGATCACGTTTTTTTTCTCAACCAATATAAAAAAAGTTGTATATCAAATATCGAGATTATAAAAATTAAAACAAAGAGTTCATGGAGGTACCTCTCGTTGCTCATGAGTCTGAATGAACCAGACAAATCTTGAAGCACTTGTAATATGTCATTGAAAAAATACTTTTCCACTTCCATCTAAGTCATATACCTTACACATAACTGAAGACAATAGCACAAAAAAACATCAGAATTTTCTCTTCCAAATTGATAGGTATATCTGCAGAGAAGCACTCCACTCATCATTAATTCAAAAACATCAGAATAACGAACTGAACACAGAATTCAGGCACAGATTAATAATTGGTCAGCTGAGACAAATCCTTTAGCATTGCGATCTAGCTGGCAATTGGCAAAATCTCTCATATAGTGACACTATTTCCTGCTGAGAGACTTGATTGAAAAGAGAAAAATCAAAACAAAAGAAATTCAACAATTTTGGGGGAGATGATAAGTAAAGCTTACAGAGATTGTGGTAGTGCCGTTGAACCTCTTCTATGTCATATTGGGTAAGCATTGACGAGGCTTTTCCCAATGAGCTTCAAAAATAAAAATCTATGAATTGGAATTAAAAAGCCTTCACTCATCGGCTCGAAATAGCTAACGCCCATTAATTTTAAAACTGAATACTGATATAGAGCAGAATCATTTGTTTTATCCATAATGAATAAGAAAAGAATGTCGAATCTCTTGAGAACCAAACAGATAGTAAAAGGGACAATAAGAAGCTAGAGACTGAAGATGATTCCGAGTTAAGAGCTGATAAAGTAATTTACTTCAGTTCCTCGGCAATTGAGTTATCCTGTGTGGCTGTCTATGATTTGGGATTCCATCAAGGCTTATTAGCAAAATTACTCCAAAATAAAAGGACGATTTCATTCCACATGAAAATCGATATATAGGTGTCTTCAATTCCGCTTAAAATCACTTGAGTGGTGTTTGATAATAAAATTCAATGTCTGTTTTTGTTTTTCCCGAAATTGAACTCCATTTCTCAAGTATCTGTCACTAATAACAAAATAATATCTAACAACTAATACAATAAAAAACAGTTAAAATATTTTGAGATTTTTTTGAATCCCTTATATGTTAAAGTAGCTTGTAAACTAAAGTTATTGATAAATATTTAAGTTTTGACTAATAAGTAGAAACAAAAATATTTTTTTAAGGGGTTTTCTTTTGTAACAAAATATAAGAGTCCTGAAAACAAGATAACAATTTGACTACCAAAGCTTGAAAAAGAGAGAGATTGAAAATGTCAAAGTTCTCCAATTTATCAAAATGAAATGATTGATATGCATGAAACTTGTCAAAATTATCGAAACGTGCCGTTATTTACGTTTCTATCCAATTTAAATTCATTTCAGAGTAGTTACAAATTTATATCGAATTCAGTTCATTTCATACGGTCAGAAAAGAACACCAATCAAGCTATCGAATTGAATCATGAAATGTCAAATGTGACTGCTAGAAAACATAAAAGGACCCAGCTAATGTGTCTGAATCTTCTTGTGATCATATTTTAACATAAAAAAAGCTAAATGTTAAAAGAATGTTGTCATCAGTCAAGCTACATATTTGTTGTGTCTGATTCTATCAGCATCAACTTCTTGACTGGCTACAACTTTTTAACATATATTATCAGCTACAGTATACCTCTTGAACACCAAAATATCACCTCTTTCTTTCTTCAAGTAACACCCTTTTTCAGTTCTCTTCATCCCGAATCTTCCGAAACATGGCCGGAACTGAAGTTCCTCCTGCTGAAGTCTTGCTGTCAAAACGAGTGCAAGACATGGTCCTCAACGGTGAAGAACCACAACCTCCTTACATATGTAGAGATGATTCCGAAAACAAACAAGTTTCTGTTCCGCCACCTCAACAGTTTCCTATCATAGACCTTAGCCTCCTCTCGTCTTCAGAACAACAAGAATTACATGAACTCAGATCAGCTCTCTCTTCATGGGGCTGCTTTCAGGTAGGTCAACTGCTGAATTTCTATATATGGTTAGGCAGGCAAAATTCCTCTTGTCTTGTTTTAATGGATTTTGTGGTTTCAGGCAACTGGTCATGGGATCCCGAAATCGTTACTAGATAAGGTAAGACAAGTGGCAAGGGAATTCTTTGAACAGCCAATGGAAGAGAAGAAAAAACTTGCTAAGGGAGTTGATGAGTTTGAAGGGTATGGAGCAGACCCTGTTCCTGCGCCAGGTCAATCACTTGACTGGTCTGATCGCCTGTTTCTCGAAGTGTACCCAGAAGATCGTAAGAACCCTAGGTTCTGGCCACAAAATCCCGAGTCTTTCAGGTTTTCTGCCCTTCTCTCGTATGCAGATCCTGAATTCTTGCCATCCAGATGTGCCTACAATGTTGCTACATGTTGTGTTGCACTAGTTCAATGGCCTGTTTGGGATTGCTGCTAGAACTGTTGTCATAAAAAGTTTCACTTGCAAACTTTTGATAGAATAACATATTTTGGCATTAGACGCAAGATTTTGACTCTTAATACTAATTAATTAGGGATTAGTTGCTATTAATTTCCATAACTTTTCGTGACAGCAGCCTGAAAAAGCTTAAAAATGGAACTTTTAGGAAAAGCGGCCTGGGAGAGCAATCCCAAACTGGCCCTTAATGTGTTTTTACTGCAATTGTTTAATTGTTGCTATAATTCATTCATTGTCTTTCTAATCTGTTGTGCACTTGTGTTTTGTGGTAGACAAGTCTTAGAAGATTACACTGTGAAGATGAAAACTTTGACAGAAAAAGTGTCAAAAGGCATGGCAAAATCATTAAATGTAGAGGAAAACAGCTTCCTGAATCAGTTCGGTGAAAAAGCACCGCTACAAGCAAGGTTTAACTACTACTCACGTTGTGAGAGGCCAGATGTAGTGCTAGGGTTGAAGGCCCATGCAGATGGATCAGGGTACACCATTATCCTTCAGGATGACGTGGCAGGTCTGCAAGTCCTACAATACAACTCCAACTGGGTCACTGTACCCACTTTTTCAGAGGGCCTCCTAATCCTTCTAGGAGACCAAATGGAGGTAAGATTATGATTAATATAAAACTAAGTATAAATTAAACAATTAATTTTACATTTGGATTTCCATATGTGATTGGCAGATAATGAGTAATGGGATGTTTAAGAGCCCAGTTCATAGAGTTGTTACCAATTCTGAGAGGGAGAGAATTTCGGTGGCTGTCTTTTATACACCAGAACCAAATAAGGAGATTGGACCAGAAGCTGGATTAATCAATGACAACAGGCCAAAGTTATTCAACAATGTCAAAGACTATGCCGATGTGCATTGGGAATATTATCAGCAGGGGAAGAGAGCACTTCATGTAGCAAGTGTTTAAGAGGCATCTTCAAAGAAGTTTTAAATGTATTATCATCGTCTTTATTCTGCTTGTATCTCAATGACAGCTTTATCGGTCTTACAAAATAATGCAGACTTATTATGGCCCTCTTTCTTTTTTAGTAGATTTTGAACTAGTTGCTTCAGCCTTGAATGGATTTTGCTTTAATTTCATGAATATCACCTCAAGCAAGACCAACATAGACCGCACAGGCTAATCTTGCATCTAATAATCAAACCATACAGTCGATGCACAAACGAGACGGTTCCACTGTGCAAAACTATATGCTAGAACCATTGAGCAAGTAGTCCTTATTGGCATTGGAAGCTATATAGAATATTTTCTAGCACTGGATACTTGAAAAGGAATATTATGTACCACAGAAAGGAGAAAATTGGCATTTGATGAAATTTTACGCTACAAAACTCTTGGAAATAGACACATAAGCCAATTCCAGAAAAGTGTTCAATGAAATCAAAGATCAAACCAGCTAGGAAGAATTGCCTACCACAAAGAAACACTGTGTGCAAGTACAATAATAGTCTTTGATATAGATAGCAAATGTTAATACTTGGAAACGAAATAATGCAACATAGCATGAACCAGTGCCTTTCTTCATCACAAAGCAATTTCCACATGGCTAATAAGACCTCAAGAACGTAACAGTCCAAACTCCAAAGACATGGCTCAAAATCAGCATCACGTACAGCTTAAATGATCTTAAGCAATGAAAAAACATCAAAATGTTACGGAAACTGTGGTTCTAAAATCTTGTCTTATAATCATGCAGGTGTATCACACATCATGAAAGCAGCAAGTCTGCGAAATTCAAAATGTGAGCACAAGGTTAATAAATACAAGGAGGGAAGGGATATTTACCCATACAAGTGTTTCAAGGGTTTGGAAGGAAGATATAAACATTATCCAAATCATCAAGAATTAAATTGATCAATTATAATATTTCTAGGTAACTTTCAATAAATGTGCCAATCCTATATGATGGCAGAATCCAACCTGATTGTATAACGATAATTAATTAGTGGCATTTGATAGTCTTGCATTCTCACTATGATACATGGCCAACAGTTTTTTGTGACAATTTATTTAAAGAACTAAGTTATTCCTGCTTCAAACTACATCGTTGCATCTAAAAAATCTCATATGCTGCCTTCACACTTGATGAATTATTTCCAAAAAGACATGAACATTCTTAAATAGGGTTTAAAATTACCAACCTCTTTGCTTCATCCTCCTCGCAACAGAACAATCTAGTTAGCTTAGCGTGCATTATATCACATGTTGAAGAAGTTAGAATAGAAAAATATATCATATAGGTTATTGACTGGATATTATAAAAGAAAACTTTAAAGCAGAAGAGTAACTAAACTGCCAATACTTAAAAAACTGGAGCAACTATAAATAGCTTAAACAACAACAAAAGCAAAACAAATTTAATCAAGAAATAACTCCACTAACTCCTGAACAGCAAATGGAAAGGCCCCCCACAGATCAAAAGCACACGTGTTTCAAGATCTTTCTTGCTGCGCAAAATCGCCGAATGGTTCGACAGGATTACCATTATGAAGCAACTTCTGCATTTTGGGCTGCTCTTGAGATCCTTGTGAACTTTCAAACAACTGCTTCCTATAAACCTGATGCAATTTCCCAAACAACTCCTGTTTAATTGCCTCAAACGCCATATCCAACCTCTGCAACTGCTCCATAGCATTCTGATTATACATGAACAACCCATAGTACAGCTCAAAACTATCCCCAGACGTGTTCTCCACCAAATCCAACAAAGTCTCATAACCTTTGGTATTAATCGGCGAAGACTCCAACCCAAACTTCTCCAAAACCCTCCCCATCGTGTGAGTAACAAACTGGGAGCCAGCGGCGTGCCGATCATGCTCAGCACAGCTCATTTCCACCATTCTGCAACCTTCTCTAGCAAAAACATCGAGAAACTTGGCACACCTATTGATCCTATCTTCCTCGTTCCCTATCCTAACTTTATCAAACACAAAAGGCAAACCAACCCACGAATTTTTACCACTCTCGGGGCCAAACATTGGATGGGTACACAATATATCAAACTCCATGGGCAGATACCTGAGCAATATATTTTTAGCAAACTCTTTAACGGAAAGCACATCAACGAAAAGAGTACTGCGTTTAAGTCTCTGAAAAGGGAAGAACTTGAGCACCTTCTCAGTAGAAAGAATCGAAGTGCACAAAAGCACTACCTCGGGGTGGCTTTCGCAGAGATCATGTGGGTTAGAGTAGAATGTGACGCCGAGCTCTTTAGCGGCGTCGGAGTAATTGGTGCGCGAATGGGCAAGGACGGTGTGGCCTTGACGGCGGAGTGCCTTGGCGAGGAACTGGCCGAAATTTCCGAAGCCAATGATGGCGATCTTTAAGGATTGAGACTTGAGGTGATTGGATTGAAGCTGAGACTCGTAATCGTAAGGTTGGGCGGCATCGATAGCGCGAATACGGAGAGGAAGAGGGAGAAGGCGGAGATTTGAGGGCTTGGGGGAGTTGAGAGAGAAAGGGAAAGAGGGGGAAATGGAGTGGAAAGAAGAGGGCAAAAATTGAGGAGAAGGAAGCGAAAGAGAAGGGGAAGTTGAGATCTTTATGGAAAGAAATGGGGCCATTGGTGTGGAGAGAGTGGAATGGATACAGAGGAAGAAGCAGAAAGTGAAAAATCTGGGATTACTGCGATTCTTCTGCAAATTAGCTCCGCTGTTGAACACTTGAATTTGTACAAGAATCAAGAATGGTCCAGGAATGGATTTGTGATTTGTCTTCCGCCTTCGTTTATCGCGTGTTTATTTTTCATCCAGTAGTAAGATATTGCACACTTTTACACGGAATGGTTTTTCAATGGTTTTCAATAGGATCATTCATAATCTTGTGCCAAACTAATGCTAAAACTCTATGACAACTCAAGCCTTTCAGTTCCAGGTTTCAAACAACAAAGAATGACTTAAAGTTACCTTCTTTCTCGACTATTCTTACCAGAAAAAGTCTTATTTTAGAACAAATTTAACTGAATCCAATATAATTCATAAGTATAACGAACTAATTAAAAATGATGACAAAAAATACCCAACACAAACTAAATGTGAAAGACCACTAGAGTAGCCACTCGCCTCGAATAGAAATGGATCAAGCCCTTATCTTTTTATTTGGTTTTTTCACCCTTAATTCGTTATATTTCAGCTCAATTTACAATAAAATATGCACTATTATTCAGATTGTGACTTGCAATGTAGAGATAATGAGTTTTAAAATTTAAAATGACTAATAATTAAAAAAAAGAACTAGAGTTTTATTTTACAACAATCTATTCATATTGTTGTACCCCCATCCTTTAAATTATCAAATCAATTGCCATGAAACTTCAGTTTACAGCTCCACTCTTAAAAAACTTCATAGTTACCTCCACAATCAGGTTAACCTATTCCCTAATAGCTTTACAAATATTCTATTTTATTGTGATTGTAGTGTCAAATATACATTAATTTAAATATTTAATATATAATTACCACCTTGTATTAATACGTATGTAATCCCCATTGTTCTGAAGTTAGAAGTTAAAAGTAGGAAACTATAATATCAACCAGGTTGTAGTAATTGATAAACACACTTCAGCAGGGTCGGTGGAAATCGGTCAGTACATATAAAATTCAAAAAGAAAAGAACAAAACAGAACCAAGATAAAACATGAAATGAAAGACCACTTCAAAATGCCACCTTGATATGATGGAAAAGGTTAATGATACAAAAATTGCAAGTCTTATCCCCCAAATATAGACTAGAATGGAGTACATAGCTTGACCCTCCTCCTTCATCCCCATCTCCCGCATCTTTAATTATCATCATCATCATCATCATCATCATCATCATCATCATCATCATCAGCCCACCAAAAAAGTAGTAGAAGTATTTGACTAAAAACTAAAGATAAACTAACTTCATAGTCCCATTAACATAAATTGCAGAATGAAATAAAAATTGATGATTCATGCACCCTGACCTTCTTCTCTATGTCTTGAACCCTACACTGCTTCAGAATATCTTGAAAAGAAGTCCACCGTGAGTGGCGAAAAACGGAGCAAACACCAGGGACTCAACAGCCATGAGCTTGATCAGAATGTTTAGCGATGGCCCTGAGGTGTCCTTCAGTGGGTCTCCAATGGTGTCTCCTATCACAGCTGCTTTGTGTGGCTCCGACCCTTTAGGCCCCAATGTCCTTGCATGCTCTGAAGCACCCGCCTAATCAAAGCAACCATTATAAAATCATTATCAGTGGAATTAAAAGAACCTTAAATGCTGTTATATACTTGTTATATGGGAACATACCTCTATATACTTCTTGGCATTGTCCCAAGCACCTCCAGTGTTAGATGCAGAAATTGCTATCTGTTTAAACCAAAAAATAAAAAAAGAGTCAGTTCAGCAGTGATTCAAATTTCGGGTTTTTATTTCAATCATTCAATTACCTGAACACCAGAAACAAGGGAACCAGCAAGAACACCAGAGAGGGTTTCGACGCCAAAGAAGGTTCCAACAATGATGGGTGTCAGCATAACAAGAGCACCCGGTGGAATCATTTCTTTGATGGATGCGTCAGTTGAGATCTTGACACAGGTGGCATAATCAGGCTTTGTTGTGCCCTCCATAAGACCAGGAATGGTGTTGAACTGCCTGCGAACCTCTTCAACCATCTTTAGGGCGGCACTTCCCACACTCTTCATAGTCATCGCGGAGAACCAGTAAGGAAGCATGGCACCAACTATCAGGCCGATGAACACCTTTGGAGTCAATACATCAACAGTTGAAATGGCTGCACGACTGACAAAAGCACCGAACAAAGCCAAGGAAACCAGTGCAGCAGATCCAATGGCAAACCCCTGAGGAAGAATGCTTTTTCTTAAATATCGTTTGCGCGACACAAAAGTATTATCTCAAAAGAGTTAATTGCTATTTGAAATCAAATAGGAATTAATTATACCTTGCCAATGGCGGCGGTAGTGTTACCAGCAGCATCAAGAGCATCAGTTCGTTCACGGATGCGGTGGCTCATGCCAGCCATCTCAGCAATTCCTCCAGCATTGTCACTGATGGGACCATAAGCATCTATGGCTAATCCAGTGGCAATTGTACTAAGCATACCAAGAGCAGCCACGGCAATACCATACATGGCTGCAAAACTGAAACTAACAAATATGCTGACAGCAATGGCAAAAATGGGAATGATCACAGATTTGTATCCCAAAGCAAGACCAAAGATGACATTAGTGGCTGCCCCAGTCCTGCAGGAATCAGCAACATCTTGCACAGGGCTGCATGCACACAAAAAAAAGCATGTCATCAAAAAACTGATACAACTATGGAAGATTGATTCATACCCTCAATACGAATTCTTTACCTGTAAGCATTGCTGGTGTAGTACTCAGTAACAAAGCCAATAATAAGTCCAGCCCAAAGACCAACGGCCACACACAGAAACAATTGCCTGCGAAAGAATCGTTGCACAACATCCATGGAGTTAATGATGCATGAGCAGAATCATGCATAAATCACAATGAAACAACTGAGCACGCATCATGAACATTCTTTTCTATAGCATAATTAGAAATTGAACACATCAACAGAAGAAAACAATAAGTCACAATCTCAACCTGACATAATGGTACACAACTGTCCATGGACTAAATAAACTGAGTCTCAAAACAGAAAGAGAACTACTAAAACAGAATCACTTAGCGACGCAGGACAGGAGTAATATGAAACTTACCAGTTCTTAACAACCTTCTGAGTACCAAAATTGAAAATTGTAAAAGACGAAGGCAACCCAATCCAAGAGACTACTGCAATACCGACAGTCATAAGTATAGTGGAGATGATGAGCTGCTTCTTGAGTGCTGGTTCAATTTCCTTTACAGCCTTGATTTCAAAGAAATCAGTGGCGAATAGTGTTGTAATCAAACACACAAGAATACCCACAGAGCTGATGAGTAGAGGATACAACATGGCAGTGAATTCATGGTTGATTCCAAAGGAGGATATTGATGCAACAACAAGGGCAGCACAAGATGACTCGGCATACGAGCCAAACAGATCAGACCCCATACCAGCAATATCTCCAACGTTATCACCAACATTATCAGCAATAACCTGTTCGAATGACAATAAAAAATGGTTAGTGAAATGAAACTCGAATAACAGTTCAGAGATTTGTATTCAAAAGTTGCAGTCCTCACGGCTGGGTTTCTTGGGTCATCTTCAGGAATATTTCTTTCAACCTTCCCCACAAGATCAGCTCCAACATCAGCAGCTTTGGTATAAATACCACCACCAACTCTTCCAAAGAGAGCCATGGAAGATCCGCCCAGACCATAGCCAGTAATGGATTCAAAGAGGCCTTCCCAGTCATCTCCGTAATAAAGCTGGAACAGATTAATAGTTATATAAAGCACCAATAGACCGTTAGCAGCAAGTAGAAATCCCATCACTGCACCAGACCTAAATGCAGTAATAAAGGCCTTGCCAACACCCTTTCTTGCTTCCAAAGTAGTTCTTGCATTGGCATAGGTAGCAATTTTCATCCCAAGAAAACCAGAGAGGACTGAAGTGATTGCACCAAGTAAAAACGAGATAGTACTGAATATGGCTGTTGCAAGGGCTGGCTTGCATGTCTTCTGTGCATCATAAGTGCATGGTTGGCTCTTCGTGCTGAAGCCCTCAACAGAACCCAAGAAAAGGAATATCAAAATTGCAAAAGCAACCATGAATACCCCAACATACTGGTATTCAGTGAACAGAAAAGACGTAGCTCCTGTTCCATCCATAGTATTGTTACTCGTACATCGGCAATCGTATCAAATGCATAAGATGGAAAAATACATATGATATAAAAAGACAGAGCAGAGACTGTGTAAAGAGGTCAGCAACAAAGAAAGTCAAGAAACCTCGAAACGAAACAATAAAAAATATTGCTATAAGTAGCATACTATAATAAGAAAAAAAATTATGACAGTAGGGGCGTAAGGCAGCCAGGACGTGGAGTAAACTAAACAACAACAATAGTAACAGCAGCAGAATCAAATTAGCAAAGAGAATTTTAATGCTTGCATAAAATGAAATACTCAGATAAGACTTCAACAACACCATGTGTAATATCGTAGTAACAGTTATTCAACACTAGAGAGTGACCGGCTGGTAAAAACAATTAGAGCAAGACAATAAAATCTTAATAATCGATACAAGAGCAAATATGCCAAAAATAATCTCAGATATTGGACAAAGAACCTAAACAAATATATATCTCTGTCCATAATCCAAACAACATTATTTTATTTATCATGTTTTTAGTCTTCTTACTTTTGCAAAAGATTTTTCACAAGGAGACATCATTCACGTGCAAAACACGTGCAAAGCAAACACAGAATTACTGTAACGCCCTAGAAGCCACATATCCTTGTATGCATAAGACAAAATAATTTAGTGCCTAGTGGGAAGTAATAATGACCTGACTAGACTGTTGTAATATAGTATATTATCACCTTACTTCCAAAATAACCAAGGCCAAGTTCAAATATGCAATTATAAAGTTTTAGTATCTCTTTATGAACCATAAAAGGGGAAAAGGCAGATCTGAACAGTTCATATACATGCATTTAGTGGGAGCAGTGGCGAACAGAGCTATTCAGGCGCAAGCCTTATAATGCCCAAGAAATGGGGGAAAACTCAGCTTTATCAGATTTCTTAACTAAATTAGAAGAAAAAACCCTAAAACAACATCAAAGATCAGTGATAAATTGTTTTACTGCGAAAGATCAATTTTACTATATTTCCTTTTATATAACCTTTGCCAGAATATAGTTAAATACCAAGAGAGGAAAATCGAGAGCCTCAAAAGGCAGGTTACAAATAAATAACACAGTTATCAACAACTTATAAGCATGATAAACAAGTGATAAAATTTAACAGCACCAAATATATGTGAGAAGGTTCAAACTTCAAAAAAACACTAACCTAGATAATTTACAGCGCATAAGAGAAGAAGATAAACTACAGATCTAGAGCAAAAACACTGAGATCTAAATTTGTTTATACTTAATACCTTCGGAGATTGCATTCTGGATTTCAGCACACTTGGCGACGACGCTGTGGTCATTTATACCTTCCTCCTCTTCAATCAGATAATCATTGAAACCATTCTTATTATCACTTCCAGGCGACGACCCACCCTTACGCTCCGATGTGAGAGTCACGCGTGAGACTAGGAACCACTGAATTAAGGAGAAAACTATGCCGACGACCGCGCACACTGGAATGAGTATCTCAGTTCCCAGCTCGGACAACAACGCCGATCCCATCCTCCTCCCCTGAACCCTAAAAACCCTCCGGCGTCGGTACAGCAGACAGTAGAAAGAAGAAAAACAAAGAGTGCGAGAGACTACGAGCTTCTTCGGTGCGGTTCAAATGATTTATTTATATTGTAAGCTCATAAGATTTGGGGGAAACGAAGCTCGATACAGTGCGGTTGGACCTATTTTATCAAATGTTTAGGGACCGTCTGATTAATGACATATTGATCTTTCTGATCAAACGGAGATTATAGTTAAATGAGGTGCCTGATGATGACTGGGTACCTGGAATAAAGGCAAAAGAATAGAATATGCTGAAGCATTTCCACGTCAGGTTATCACGAAAAAGACCGTTTAAATTCTAATTGACATTTGGTCATTTTAGGAGGGATGAACGGTCCGTGATTTAGATGTAATATAAGAGCCGTTGATGTGCGGTAATGGAATAGGAATCCTGGATAACGTTAGCGCGTAATTTCGTCGCATCAGTTGTCGGAATCACTTGCTCTTTAACTGGTTCATGGATTTATCGTTGTTTTTCAGTTTTCTTTTTCTTAAGAAAGCACGAATGTATTAACGTGTTAGTACTTTGTTTGTAATCCATATATGTTAAACTTTATGAGCTATCATTTATCGAATTGAAATTCAAACCACTAATTCGACGTTGATAGTTTAAATAATGGTAATATGAGATTAATTTAAAAATTTTATATTCAAGTTTTTTCAAACCGTTTTTTGAAAAATTTTGAAAATTAATATCAAATAATTCCTGACTTAATAGTTGTAAGAGTTTAAATAATCTGTCAAATGTTAAAACATGGTATATAATCAACTAATGCACATGAAATTTTTTATGACAACAATTTTAACAATAATTCCAAACATGCTCAAAGTAACTTTTATTTTGAAAAAAAAAAAATTATTATGAAAGTTACACATAAAACACAATAAAATATGGACATTTTGATAAATATATAGTTTAAATATATATATATTATAACTAATTAAACTTTATAAGCACACATTTAAAACTATTTTCAATGTTTCAAATAGTTAGTTATATGCATGAAACCCAACTTTTACCCAGTTATCCTAGTTGAGAAAGCAAACTTACTTCTTGTTTTGCACAGCTATTACTTATTAGGATGTTTTATTCCCAAACGCTTCACCCTTCTTTATAATAACACAAAACATATAATACAATTTTCTATAATAATGTGTATTTACTTGCATGTGTTTTTCTTTTGAATTAAGAAAATATATTACTATTCTAGCAAATCATCTTGAAGTGTTTTCTCAAAAATATTGAAGTATTTTCTATGTTTGTTGATCGTTGCAATAAATAAGGTTTATTCTTGAGTAGACCTGTTCGTCAGCATGGTCAGGCCGGGCTTGATGGGTTTTTAATAAAAATAGTAACCTAAGCCTGGCTCAAGCCCATACTTTAGAATTTTAGGCTCGGACCGGGTTTACAAGGTAATTCTCAAACATGGCCTCGCGAATATTTTTTTGTTATAAACTTTTTTATTGAATTAAATAGAAAAAATATAAAATAAATCAAAATATATTTAAATTTTAAACATAATTGCATTGTTTAATTAAAATTTTTAATTTTTTTTTAAATTTATTACAATCAAGTATATAAATTTAATAGTATAAAATATAAAATTTTAAAATAGTTATAAATTTAATGTATAAATATATAATGAAATAAATAAAATTATTCGTCGGGCCGGGTTTGGGCCGAGCTTGGGTATTTATATAAAAATCAAGCCCAACCCGTAAAAATTCGGGGTTTGACGGACTCGGGCTCGGGCCAGGTTTTTTAAAAAAACAAGTATTCAAGCCTGGCCCTTTGAAGCAGGTAACAGGTCTATTCTTGAGTTAAGATGATTTTTAGTTATTAAAATGATAATTTTGTTTAATTTTTTTACATAACTTAAATGGTACTATATGAATTGCACACATTCAACTAAAATATACTAAGAAGTGAAATATCGTAAACTTTAACAATGCAGAAAATATTTAGTTCGCCTATAAATCAGCATTAGTTTAATTTTAGATTTGTATATCGAATTCTTAAATCATAATTTGATCTTATTTATTATGAGTAACACAATTAATATTTGTTGCCAAATTATGTGACTATTTAATCTACAATACTATAAAGTTATTACAAAATGTTTTCTGATCACTAGCAAAAGAATTTTCTAAACCTAATTTTCAAGAATGAAATGCATTATTTCATAAATAGTAGTACAATTTTTTACTTGTACAAACAATAGATGCAGATGTAGATCAATGAAAACAGGGGACCGCACAGCTAGTGGGAGTAGGATAGGGTACAATGTACGTGGAAGCACCGAATTATAACCGTAAAAAGGAAAGAGAAAATAAAGGAAAAGGATATTATGGCGAGGAAAGGAGGGGTTTGCTTAGAAGAGGTGTAATATAGAGTGATGACGTCACATTTGCATTGAATGGTGTGCAAACCTCCTAAAAGGATAAAATTTATTTTTTTTCAAATTTTCCCCTTTATAATTTATTTCTTTCTCTATTTGTCCATCCATTATCCTATCTTCTTCCACTCCACCAATTTAGGAGATATTATTGTTACTAATGTTTTTTTTTGCAATGTTTATTGTTACTAATGTTAATTTCAATTAATTCATTATTATTATATATATTGAATTTAGGTTATTTCTGTTAAGTAAAAGATAACTTTACCTTGTTTAATGACTAAGTAAATTATTATATATATTGAATTTAGGTTATTTCTGTTAAGTAAAAGATGACTATACCCTGTTCAATGACTGAGTAAATTAATAACTAGTATGAGTAAATATGTCCAACAAAAAAAGTTTTGTAGTTATACCATAATACTTACTAAAAATATTAATTAAATTAAACGAATTTATAAATAGAAGTTTTTTAATTGGTAAAATTAACCAATTTCACTTATTGAGTAAGGAATGATGAATAAAACAATTATGAATATAGTGAAACGAAAATAATAGTTTTTGATAGATCGAAACTAATAGTTAAAAATAATGGAGTGAGAATAGCAAAATGTTTATAAGCTTTTTCTATTTTTAATTCTAGAAAATGAAGGGAGGGCATTTTCATAATAAATAAAATTGTCGGGTAGTAAATTGTGAAGTAATAATTTGAATGGGTAAGATTAGAATGGAGTGTAACTAGTTTGTAGATTAAGAGAATTGGGGTCCGTACTTCCCCTTGTTTTGATTGGTCCTTTAAATATCTTTAACGTTCCGATCCAGTCAGATTTTGGCTTTTACCTTGACCAAAACTTAACCCAACCCAACCCCACCACACAGCTCAAGTACTTGACGAAGTCCATGTTCTATGAAACTTTCACCTTTTTCCCAAACTACGCTTAACTTTGACTGAGTGACCGAGCATTTCAATACATACTCTACTCGTTATTTTGGAGCATTTTTCTTTTCAACTTATTTTCTTTACTTAAATCAGTTCGTGTGAGTTTACAGTAATTAGTTATTATATTAAGTTCAATTTAATTCAGTTTAATTTCAATTATCAATGTCCGAATTTAGCTCGGTATAATTTACGAACATTGCTCGATTTCAGTTTCAATGTAGTTATGTATTACATCACCACATATCATATAAACCACATCTTATATACATAAACAGCATGGCCTGCCTAGTAATAAATCATCCAATTGTAACTTTTTTACATCTTATACGTTGAAATTATATTGAATTATATTGTAAAACATGTAGGCCCCGTTTGGCAACGTTGTTGCTATTATGGTTTTTGTTACGGTTGCTGTTGAGGTTATTAACTAAAATGTATTTAGTATTTGGTAAAAATATGATTTACGGTTGTTGTTAGAAATATTAAATGATTAAGATAAACATATTTTAAATTTAAAATAATTTAATAAATAAATAATTTAAGGTTATTTTAAATAAAATTAATTGAAATCTCAGAATGATTTCTTAAAAAGTTGTATTTTAACGTGATTTGAAAATGAGGTTAAATTCAAATAAAAACCAATCATAAATGTACATCTTGAAAAAAACTTTATTTTAAATCACCAAACAATCACCAAACAGGGCCTTATTCTCTCATATTTGTTGGATAAATGTATATAACTGAGTTACTGAAGGGAAAAAATATAATTATATTATTTTTAAAAAAACTATGTATTCTTAATATGGAATTTGGTAGCTCTCTTTCCCTGTCTCAAGCTAATACATGTCATTCAAATTTTAAAGGCTCTCCATGGAATTTTAGGTTAGAAACCGAATCGTTAGACTTTTGACGTACAATAATTTACAAATTAAGGTTACTTTTTTTATAAACATTTATTCAATTGACTTCACATTAAATAGAATGAAAAAAGAATTTCACCACACTCTAGATGTAACTTGAACACGATACCTTTAATAATCATGCTCTCACTCTTAATCAAGACATTAATTACAAAATAAGGTAACTTTTGAGTCAATTTTTATTTGAAAAAACAATAAGGTTATCAACATGATAAAAGTACTTAAAGAAGAAACACTTGTTTAAAAAAATAGTAACTAATGCATTACTCTTTCCGATATCGAAATATTGTCATTTTAGAATTTTCATCAAGACCAATAAAATATTTTATTACTCTATTAAAATTACTAATTTATCATTTTTACTTTATCATAAAAAGCTCTCTCTTCTTAAAAATGTTGAATGTTGTATTGATATTTGAGAATGACCAGTAAAAGGAAAAATGAATTGATTTGATAAAATGACAATCTTTTAGAGGGAGTAACTTACAATTGTTTGTTTATGGCCAAGAAATATAATATCCTATTTGCCAAAACAATGTAAGTATAACTCGTGAGTTCATTTGGTACATCAAGTATGTTGGTAATAGGAGATTACTCTGAAGAATAAGAAGTTGTGATAATATTATTAAATTGAAACTATTTTGATGATTTTACCAAATTTTTAATCAGATAAAATCAGTATATTATACAAGAACTTAGAAAGTGAAAACACTATAATTTTTCGAACCAGCCTGATTAATGACCGATTTCAGGTATTTATTTTTGTCCATGGGACATGTCCAAAGATATGAATTTTCAGGGATTATACAGGTTTCCGAAAATACATAAATTTTTGAGAAAAACAGGTTTTTGGTCTAAAAAACATGACTTTTCAGGGGTAAAAACAGAATAATTGTTTATTCGAGCTAAGCTGGTAGCTCAATCCCAGCAGTGGGCGTTGCCTCCGAACCCTCGAATCGTGATAGAACCCGAACAAGCATGCACTTCGCACTCTCCCAACTTATTCGATGATACATGACGATCGTATTGGTCAATTAGTAAATCCAATTACACTAAAATATTAACAAATCGGTACAAGTTATTTTTCAGGTCCATGCAATATGCAATATATCGATTTAGTATCTTTAAGCAAGATAATAATGACACAGCCTAATGCATTACAAGGTGTTTCAACTTGTTCCGAAAAATTTCACGTCCCTTGAATTTTGAAAACGATCTCGTTCTTACCCCAACTTTTGAAAAGTGCATCAAACTCCCTCTAAACCAATCTCGGGCTATGATGTGTATAACACACGCCTTCACGTGTCAAGTTAGAAAAGTCAACTCAATTTTAACATGAAAATAGACATATATTTGTAAAAATTTAAAACAAATAAACTAGCAAATTCAGTCAAATAATACTTTCTCTTTTTTAATGTTACCATCTTCTTCGCCTATGCTTTTGAAGCTTTCTCTTCATCTTTAAACCAAGCGAAATTATGAACACTTTCAGTAGAATATAAAATTGAGGAAGAAAAAGGGAGCAGAGACGTGCGCATCCTGGCCTAATTACCATACCTTCAGTCGTAACTTTCATCGTCAATAAACTTGCGGTGGATGAACGGAAGAAGATTGCAATATTAGTGGTCTGGAAACACTCGAAGAAGATTTACAAGGTGAATCAAGACTCGAAGTAGGCGACGAAGATATTGACGATTAGGGTGTTGAATCTGAAACATAAGAAGTGAAAGATGAAGGGAACAATGAAGGACTCAAATCATGGTTTTTCACCATCAATTTGATAGTAGATTATCAGTTGCCACGGTTGAATCAAATGCCGATTAAACGGATTACTGAATAATTACGCTGCTAAGCCAACTCCAATGGTTCCCCATTTTGCCCAAAAATGGGAAATGCATATAGGGAATGATCAAGTCCAACTATTCCCTACGTGGTATATCCTCAAAATGGGGTTCCCCGAATATGGGGAATGATCAATTCCCCATTTTGAAGAATTTGATAAAATATGATTACTTTTTGAAGAATTGAATAATACAATATCACTTTTTGCTTTTTTATTGTTTTTAGTTTTTGTTTTGTTATTCTTTTTGTTAGTTTAATAATAAAATATTATTATTTCAAAGTAAATTTGATTTGGAGAATGTAAAATAGAAAAAATGGTTGGAGAAATAACATTGTAGATCATTCAAAATGGAGTTTGAGAAATGAAAATTGGGAAAAATGGTTCGATTTGCTCTAAGAATGAATTTTGAAAGTTCTTGAGACGTAACCTTTGAGTCTCCCATGAAAGTTAAATGAAAGCATTTGGTTTGTATCTTCATTGTTCTACCCTCTTGATTTAACTGGTATAGTCAAGGCGAGGAAGAAGAATACAAATTGATTATTTGTTAATTTATTTTCATTACAACTTATACCACTCTCCAAAAATTTTCAACTCATGCCACCCGGCTATCATGTCGAATAGATGTAGTTGAAAGACATTTTTTTAAATACGATTTATACAAAAGACCGTTCTCAAAATTCAAAACACATGATTTTTTGTACTAAGTTGTGAAACGTTATGATATATTAGACCTGATAACATTAATGATACATTGCAAGACTCACAAAAATGATAAAAACTGCATGTCACAAGCAACAAATTGAGTAATGGTTACATATATAGCGCATATGCTAAATTATTGCATGTAATAAAAAAGGTAACACGCATATTTACCGCATAAATCAGATTGAAAATTTCAATTTTAGACTGACTTAAAAATACTCTTTGCCCTTCATGCTTTGTTATGCTAGGCAATAAAAACACCATATAGAGATTCCAAATTTTGTTTTCTGTAGATTTCTCAAGCTTAACTTTTTGTTACGAATATAATGTTCCTACTAATCCACTTTATTTTATTGGTATGAAAAGATCGACGATTTTATTATTAGTTTAATATTTAAATAGGGTTGTATTTGCTAAAATAAACATAAGCTTTTGGGAGAGAAAACATTTAATTCGGTGGGAAAAAAATTCCCCAAAGTGATCCTTGAGAAAGTAAATTACTATGCGATAATTTTAAAAAATTATAAAGTAATGGGTGAAATATAAAATTTTATTAGAAGCAACGAATTATAAATATTTGTTGTGATACACAAGTCTGAAAAGTGAAGATGGAGGTGCTATATAGGCGTCGGCCATTGAGACAGGCCATCTTTTTTCATTTGATTAGATTATTTATTTTATATTATATTTGCTTTAGACAGCTACATTGCTTATATTTCACAGTATAATTCCTCGAGTATAATTTTTCACCTGTATCGAGATTGCTGGTAATAAAATTTTAATTTGGTAAAAATGGTGTTCCGTTACATCATTTTTTATCAATTCATGCTAGGACATACTTTCACTTTTACCATGCAATGAACCTCAAAAATGGTGTCACAGTGCACCATATTTAATGCAACACAAAGATGTGTTCTGCAGTATTATTTTGGATTGAGATTCTCTAATGTTTATTTTAAACATTAAAATGATTTTGAAACAATCTCATCTATTCATTGAAAAACGGTTGGATTCGATTGAAAGCGTGTTTTTTTATCTTTTACCAAAAAGTTGGAGAGATAACTAATACGTTAGAGTAATGTTCAATTTTGAACATTAAAGAATCCTAATCCCACCATTTTTTGCCCTAGTTAAAGAAGCTCTATAGATGTCCATTTTTTTAACCAACATTATTTCGTTATATTTTTATTGTTTAGACGTTTTCGGGTCCTTAATCTTGCTTTTCAGGTGTTAAAAATTAATTAGAAAAGAAAGAATAATCTTGATTATTCAAAATTAAAATATGATGTCTGACATATTTTTCACTCCGTGTTGTAGCATAAAATACATATCAATAAATTTTCTACATTTATTGATATTGTATTATTTATAAGAAACTACAATATTGGTGTTATAAGACATCCAACACATTAGTCCTTTATTAGTGTAACTGAAATTCAATAAAAAGGAATGATTTTGTATTTTAAATATTTTAATTATATGTTGGTATGTTAAAATAAAGCAAGTTTTATGTTTATGCGAAAACGACATAGATCTACCGTCAATTGGTATGTGATTTGGACCCACTCCTTCAGGGATAATATTTAGGAATTTTGGGTCAATATATATTTCATGTGTGCCCACACCCTGTATCTTGATTATTTTATTCAAATACCCTTATAAAATTTACATATCTATCTCTATAATTTACTCACCAAAATTAAAATTCAAAATGAAATTCTGTAATTTTTAACGAGAGGAAGTTACATGATTTACAATATACAAATTTTCATCGAAAATTTTATCTTGCAAGTTTCAATTTTACATTATACCATAAAAGAAACTGTTTCAAATTCTCTTGTTTCCTCTAAGATATAATAGGTTTATATTGGGTATATAATAAATACGTTAAAATAGTTTGGGTAAAGGAGAAAACAAACAAAAATACATGGTAACATGTATATAATAGTATATGTAGTAAGCATATAACATGTGATAGATTTTATGATAACTTATGAAAAACAAAGTCTTCATTACTTTGCCTTTTATCACAATTAGATCAATGATGTGAAGATTGATCCATGGTGACGAGAGGAAAATAAAATTTATTTTGTTAAA
Organism: Euphorbia schlechtendalii; assembly: GCA_949673415.1. Taxonomy (NCBI): domain Eukaryota; kingdom Viridiplantae; phylum Streptophyta; class Magnoliopsida; order Malpighiales; family Euphorbiaceae; genus Euphorbia; species Euphorbia schlechtendalii. Next base: position 58,920 of record CATIWQ010026445.1, read on the forward strand.
AAAAATCATCATAATCTACACCGTAACAGGTATACAACACATGTAAATATAGTAAATATATAACATGTATATAATAAAGCGTAAAAATGTAAAATCAAAACATAAGATCGTAAAAATGTACAATCAAATTATAAAATACATAAAAAAAAAGTAAAGTGAATAATTGACAATGTATTCTTGTAAATAATAAACATAAATGAGAAGGATATCAACAATTTCCCAAAATTTAATTACTTGACATTATACTTGTATATTGAAACAATAGTATTAAATATTTGTTTACGCAATTAATATATTATTTGTAGCTATTTAGAGAAGTTTTATTAGTACATAAAAAGTATCGGCAGGCATAACTAAATCAAATTACTCATCAAGCTAAATTAAAAAGGGTTTTGCTATAGACCATCGAGAGGGCATTTTAGGTTTGGGAATAAAATTAGGAGAGGGACAAAATCGTCAAGGGGGCATATCGGGTATTTTTAAGTAAAATGTGAACGGTGTATAGCAAGTTAGCAACGCACTACAAAATAGTAAAGAAAAGTTAATTTAGTTAGCATGTCTATTTCTTGCTCGACTACTACGTCTTATATATATGTATAAAAAAAAAATAATAGATGTGTTTTCATTGCTTTGGAAACAAAAGTGACTATTCAGTTTTTATATTTGTTTGGTTAGACTTTTAAATTGACAACTCAATCTATTACTTCGAATGACTCATCTAAATGTCCATTTCAGAGTTATCCTCAAGCCACATTTTTTAATTATTACTAATACTAATTACATAATTGGTATTATCAACTTTTTTTTTATTTTCATAATTGAAATTTATACATTGTTGTTTATATTGTATAATGCAACAATTATCATTCATATTACTTTATAAAAACAAAAATATCATGAAAAAATAAGATAAAAAGTATGAACGGTAAATCATTAACTTTTGAGGAGAAGATAAAGAAAATCCAGTTAAATAAACTAGTAAAGTTTTTATGTTAAGAAATTGGATACATTGGATTACAAGAAAAATATGATTAACATGCTCTTAACTACTATATATATATATATATATATGTGTTGGCATTTTCTTGAAGAAGATATAATGGCATTTAATAATTGAATTTATACAATGTTGGATGAACAAGTATATGACAGCAAATAAACCCAAAATATACGATAATATAGAATAATATATGAAGCAAGTAAACCCAAAATTCTTGCTTGGCCTACCTAATTTTGGCATTTTTACTTTTGTTGTCCTCGAATTACAAAATGAAACATTTACACCCGTAGATTCTGCAACCTTTCAATTCATTCTTTTCAATTTTAATTAGAGTATTTTTATCTTACTCATAATCATGATTTTCATAGCTAAGTATTTAAACTGTACAACCAACTAATTACTCTGTATCTGGTGAAGGTTTATCTATATATACTATATGCTGAAAAATCTCGTTTATCTCGGATTTTATGGGGTTAGGATGTCCACTTAAAATTATTTTTTATATATAAATAATATGATGATTAAGATTTCATTTCAATCACTGAATTATGTGATTGATTGAATCATTACTGCAACAGCAGGCTGTTAGCTTTATCATTGCAGTTACCGTTTGTTATTATTATTGATACAGAAAATTATTCTTTAATTAAGTTAAATTATTTTTAACTTTATTTCAGTATGTTCAATTTCAATTCAGTTAGGATAAATTTAATCAAATTTAGTATTTTATATTTGAGTAGAAAAGAAAAGGTTAAATTTAGATGTTGAAGTAAATAAAATTTTATGGCCTTTGAGCCCCATTTTCCAACTTAACTAAACCCAACTAAAGTTATTTTAACGAGAACAAATGTGATGTAAGTTCAATTGGGGTAATTTGCTCATGGGGTAAGTTCAAATGGTGTTATTATACTTACCATGCATTAACGAGTTTTCATTAGAAAGTTTTAAATTGCTAACTGACGTATGCGTATGCTTACGTTTATTAATTAAATCTAATTTCACAGTCGAAAGTAGACTTGAGCACCGGACTATTGGTCCACGGGATCCGTCCATGCTTATTTTCATGAGATGAGTTTGAGCAAATTAATTGGAGAATAGGCTCGACCCGACTCGAATCTGGAGTGGTCGGAGTAAAGTATGAGATGAACTTGGTTTAAATATCTAAATTCAAATCCGATTAGTCCGACCCGAAATAATAATTAATATATATATAAAAAGTACGATAATTCTATATTGATACCAGCTTGTTTGACACTCAATTACACCTTACAATCTCATTTGGGTAGTTAGATCTCCACCGTAAGATGAAAACAAGATGAAGGGTGAAGATTTCATGGTGTCAATGGGTGTCAAACAATTGGTGTTCATATAAAATTACTGTAAACTTATTTATTTTATATAATTCTAGTAGAAAAATTAATATTGTTCACAAATTTCATTTTATTTGGTAAAGTTTAGCATCTAAACTCAATGTTGTTAATTATTTTACAATTGTTTTTATAATTATTTTATCATGAGTGTTTTTTTTAAATATTATGATTTTTCAATTTAAAAAATAATTGATAAGCTTGCAAGTCTAACTTGGAATTTGATTACTGAACAACAAAGATACTTGTGTTCGATCTGGTGGTATTTTGAGAAGGCGAATGTTGCTCTCGGAATTAGCACACCCAACAAGTATACTAGTGTCAAATTGTAAAGTGGCAAGCAAGAGTATCGTATCCACAGAGAGGTCTTTATGTCAGCTTGTCCTTTTCATGATAAATGGGCTAGTGAGTTAAAATTCCGTTTTCTTGAAATTGGGGATTGTTTTTTAACAATATAAAATTGATTTCAATATCTAAACAGAATGGAAGTTGATTTGAATTAAAATAAATGGAAGGCTCTAGTTCAGTTCACCATTTTGACAGTCTAAGGCAATCTTCCCTGCTTTCAGTACGAGACCTCGCTCAGCAGTCTTGTTCCGAGGTTTCTTAACCTTATCTCCCTAAACCGCCTATTAATCAAATTTAGTTTCTTACTCAACTTGTTTTACTTCACTTTTCAGTCCTTTATACAACCAACAAAGTAGCATTAAGCATAGTCAAGCATCCATTAAATGGAACCCAAGGCATACAAACAATCATTTTTCAATATCATGTTAAACATGTGTGTGAAGGTCTTCTATACTAACTGGATCACCTTTCGGTCCTTACCACTCAGTACTATGCATGAAAGTGATCAGTTTTCATCCTAAGAATCAAGTATTCATTCACACAAACATTCATACAAAGCAAGGAAGAGATACTTTACAGCAGAGGGAAGATCTCCTTAGATTGCCTTTTATAAGGTGAACTGAATCGGAAGGAAGACTACTCACAACTCTCCATTAATGACTCCACAAACTCCATTAATGAAGAGAATTTAAAAGCTTAATAAAAATGGCAGAAAAGTAGAGAGAAAATGCAAGATGAATAGTAGTTAATTAATTGATGAAAGATGAATAATGAGGTGGCGGGTCCAAAAGAGAAAATAAGGGAAATACCCACTTACTTCCCGCCAAAAGTGGAGCACAAGGCTCAATAAAGTGTTTAAAAAGTCAAAGCTAATTTTAGCCACAAGTTTTATCTAAATATTAACTATTTCAAAATAATAAAATAACATCCACTTTCCAACGAAGTGGGTAAATGGGATTAAAATAACACAAACTTAGTTACTATAAAAAACAAACTTAGTTTCTTTCCAACCACTTCACTTTCTCTCTCCTGGTGACTTCATCATCAGTCCTCTAATGCAGCCCGCCTTTCTCCTTCTTTTTACTGCATCGCTTAGAAGACCTCCTTCTGAAGTAGAATACCTGAAATAACAGAAGGTCTTTATAAAATCTGCTCATTTTCATTTACTTTTAACCCAATATTTCCTAGCTTTTGATGACATAATTTGCACCTATAAATGAACGTAGATTGAATTAGAAAAATTAACCTAACCGTGAATTATAATATTATAATATTTCTCAATTATATTATAATAGATATGTTTTTTAATATTTTATAAATTAATTATTTTATCTATTTATTTGTTAATAGATAAAGTTATTCGTTATTAACGATAATAAATATTCAAATTTTAACATATTTTTAATAATATTCTTAAATAAATTTTATTACTTACTATTTATTTTATTTATTATTAATATTTTTATTTAATTTTCTCATTCTAATATTATATATATATATATATGTGTGTATATATATATATATCTATATATATATAATTACTTTAATAATATTTATAATAAATATAAACTGAAACTGAACTGAACTGAACTGAATTGAACTGAACTGAACGATACTGAACTGAACTGAATGGGCTGTTGAATAAGTTGAAAAGAAACAGAGCCGAAAAGGAAGTCCGTAGTCTGAAATGGGCCTTGATACAATCAAACCAATCCCTTTCCTGAACAATTGTTGTTTGGGTGATGAAGTTTTTTATGTCAGGACTTGCTGGTTCCATCTAGGGATGGCAATGGGTTAGATCCAGATCTAGCCCATTACCATTCCTAGTTTCATCTAGACCTGTTTGTCGAGTGAGCCGGGCCGGGTTTGGGCCGGACTTGGCGGGCTTTTTAATAAAAATATTAACCCAAGCCGGGCCGGGTTTACAGGGTAATTCCCAAGCTCGGCTTAGGCCCGTGAATATTTTTTTGTTACAAATTTTTTATTAAATTAAATAGAAAAAATATAAAATAAATCAAAATATATTTAAATTTTAAGCGTAATTGCATTTTTTACTTAAAATATTTAATATTTAGTAAAATTTATTACAATCAAGTATATAAATTTAATAGTATAAAATATAAAATTTTAAAATAGTTATAAATTTAATGTATAAATATATAGTAAAATATATAAAATTATTCGTCGGGCCGGGTTCAGGTCGGGCTTGGATATTTATATAAAAACCAAGCTCGACCCATAAAAATTCGGGCTTTGACAGGCTCGGGCTATGGCGGGTTTTTGAAAAAAATAAGTGTCCAAGGCGCCGTGAACAGGTCTAGTTCAATCACTGCCACATTCCGCAGCCTACATTTTGAAAGAACTCAACATTGAACTATCTGTTGCAACTGGAAAGAACTGAGCATAGCGATATGATTTCAGTACTGTGGAGAGAAACCCTTTTGTTGAATGATCTAATTGCAATCTATATCATCTGTGAGTAATTTGGGCTAAAAGCATCAACACCACCTAACTTAGTAATTTTTGCCTGATGACACCTTGAACTTTTAAAAGTTCCACTTGGCTCCCCGAATTTGGAAAAAGTGAGTCAGCTTGCCCCCTCAACATCACGTGTTAACTTCTGGTTGGAGAGGAAAAAATAAAAAAAATGACATATTTGAAAGTCAAAATTTGACACGTGCGGCTGCCAACATAGAACAATGGCAGAGTAATCTATGATTCCCAATACTTAGGTTTTCCACGGGAGCGGCCATAATGTTGGATTCTGACAAAATCCTGACAGTTTCAGCAAAGAGGAATGTAACAATCCAGTTGGTGAGTATATGAGAATCAAGAGAATAGACTAGTTTTACCTTTGCCACTAGGGACCGGGGGGAATTCTTGCAAATGCAGTAGTGTTTAGAGTCTCCTGCAATGATTGTGGTAATTTCTTATTGTACCGTCTCAAAATATGCTTCCATCCTTTTATCTCCTTTTCTTCTCTTTCCATACCTATTCAACCAATCTATGTCAATCATTCACTTACATTTCATAAATTGATATGGATAAAGAATCCGTTCATATTTTTATAATATTGCTGCATTTTTGTTTTCTTAGGAAGGAAATATTGATGGGCAAACTTAAAAAAAAGTATCCTATGGTTTGGGCCATACTTAAATGGGGGTTTTTGGTATTCCGGGTCTCAAAAAGAGGTTTGAGGTTTGAACCGTTAACATTTAAGGAATTTTTTACCGACACCGTCAAAAGTGATGACGTGGCAAAGGGTTATTTTCGAAAAAGCTTAATTTTTTCCATCTTCTTCATCTTTTAAACCCTAATCCCAAATCCATCCATAAAACCTTAAATAAGAAATGATTTGTTTAAACTAGGTACAAAAAATGGATCAAAAATAGAAAAACGAATAGCAATTGATGGATTCCTCTTAGACAAATGCCTCGATTTGTCCTTAACAATATAATGAATGGATTATCAGACTTGTAATCTTTTATGTTCATCACCATGAAATCCAATATAAAACAGGAAAACCGAGAAACCAGTCCAAGCACATAAATTAGCTGGTAACAACAAAAACCAAATTCAAAACCAAAAATGGACTCAAACAAATAGGTGGTGATATATTAGAATGGCCAGCAAGGTAAAATAATTTCCATTACGCCGAACGAGACCTACGACAGTTCATCACTGTACATTTACAACTAATTACAGAGATTAAAAACACTTTAAAAGAAAGAATAATTAGATGTACAGATCAATATAGGAGCGAAGGACTAAAAAAGATTTTTATTATCTATGGTTTATCTAGGTCTGTTTGTTGGGCGGGTCGGGCCGGGTTCGGGCCGGGCTTGACAGGTTTTTTACAAAAAACGTTAACCCAAGCCCCGTATTTTAGAACTTCGGGCTCGGACAGGGATTGGATCGGGCTAACAAGGTCATTCCTATACCCGGCCCAAGCCCGTGAATATTTTTTTTTTGCTATAATATTTTCCATTGCAATAAGCAAGGTTAGTCCCATTACTAAACACAAACCTATTCTGTTTTTGTTCATCTTTGATTTCTTAGTGAAATTGGATCTAGCAGTTGATTTCGAATTTGATTTTGGTGAGAAAGATACGCGATTGGAGCGAGAAGAAGAAGAAAGGAGGTGGTGACGAGGGCTCGAGTAGGGGAAACCATTCTCGGGTCTGGGTGAGAATGTCGAACTGTTGGCAGGTTGAAGAGAGGGCTAAGCAAGACACTGTGGAATTTAGGGTTTGAGAAGGGGAAGAAGATGAAAAAAATTAAGCTTTTTTGAAAATACCCCTTTACCACGTCATCACTTTTGACGGTGTCATAAAAAATCCCTTAATTGTTAATGATTCGAAACCTCAAACCTTCTTTTGATATTCGAAATACCACAAGCCCTCGTTTGAGAACGACCCAAATCACAAAGTACTTTTTTGAAGTTTACCCAATAATAATCTGAATCACAAGTTGAATGATTGGAAGAATGATTTTCCGATCCTGCTAAACAGATCTCACCATAAGCTCTCACAATTACAATAACCATAACAGGTGGAGGGACCATTTGAGCGGTAATTCCTCCGCCTAGAGATTACAAACTGAAGGTGCAACTTTGCAATTTGCTCCCGCATTTTGATGAGATATAACTTCTATATTTAGGACTGAATTGCTGAAACATGAGAAATATTACCAGAGAAATAACGTAAAGAAACCCAGGAATATACCTGATTTGGTGATGCAAAAAAACTGAATGGGGAGAGAGCAGAATTCTATCTATGCTTTTCTTAAGACAATTGCCTCAACTGACCCATGCATACGTTAGTATTTTAGTGTAATCGGATCGACTAGTTTGACCAGTGCGATCATGACGTTTCATCGAACAAGTCAAGAAAGTGCAGAGTGCATGCACACTTGTTCGGGCACGGTTATGATTTGGGGGGTCGGAGGGCAGCGCCCCTGAGTGCGGGGTCAAGGGGCAGCAGCCCCTAGCGGGATCCTAGGGCAACGCCCTTGGCTAGGATTAGACCTGTTCGTCGGGCGGGCCGGGCCGGGTTCGGGCCGGGCTTGGCGGGCTTTTTACAAAAAACGTTAACCCAAGCCCGGCCCAAGCCCGTACTTTAGAACTTCGGGCTCGGGCCGGGCTCGGGCCGGGCTCGGGCCGGGCTAACAAGGTCATTCCCAAGCCCGGCCCAAGCCCATGAATATTTTATTTGTTATTAATTTTTTATTAAATTAATAGAAAAAATATAAAAAAAGTTAAAATATGTTTAAATTTTAAATATAATTGCATTGTTTACTTAAAAT